>CM019043.1:22070333-22121042 GCA_009664405.1 Drosophila bifasciata
AGCCGCCCACCCTTCGCTGTGTTGTTGTGAAGTAATGTAGATGTAGATGACAGTTGCAGGAAAAGTATGTATGTAGATCAAATGTGTACTGACTGAGTACGGGTATAAAAGTAGTGTCGCTTTAACAGCGACACAACACGTCCCTTCTCGTTCGTTTTATAGAGGTCGTAAAATTCTTTTGACCACATCTTTATAAACCCAAGCACTCCCATGGCTTTATTCACCATGGTTCAGAAAACTTTTAACTTGGGGTCTACCTCAGGGGAAAAAGTATATGTCCATTGATATTATTGAAAAAAAAAAATATTAAGAAAAAAAGATAATCTTTTTGGACTTTTTTTTTTTATTTAACTAGTACAAGTACATATTAACATAAAAAATAACAATTTTATTTTCATGTTTTTTTTTGGGTTTGCTAAATATTTAGTGAAAAAGTTTAAGTTCATATGAAATAAGTATGTATATGTCCATAATAAGTGAAAATTCAAAATAGTAATGAAATAATTTTTTTTAGATTTTTTTTTAAATTAATTTTTTAATAGTATATATGCTTTCCTTTTTAGTGAAAATTTGAATTATCCGGGTTGGCATGGAGGTTGCCAAATTTTGGGAGAATTTTAGGGTTAATTTGATGCCATTCTTGGAGCAATGCTCTTTTCAGGTCATTTACCGTATCAAACTGGCTTCCATCCTTGTAAACTTTGTTGGATAATATTCCCCAAAGATCTACTATTCGGCTTAGGTCCGGGCTGATTGCTGGCCACTGCAAAAAAGGGTATCCTCCTATCATCCAAAAAGTCGTTTGTTTTACGTGCCGTATGGATTGGCGCGTTGTCTTAATGGAAAATCCACTCATCCCCGTAAAGGTTTCCAGAAAATTCAATCTGTACTGTTTCTAACAACTCTAAAAAGATTTCTCCATTGGTTCTGGTTCGTATAAAACAGATTGGAGACTTTCTAGTATTCCCAAATCCAGCCCTAAACCATCAATGATCCTCCACCGTGGTTTTGCCTATGGCAGTGCTATCATGGTTATCTTTTATCGCGCCAATACTTTTTTGGCAGGAGTCAGGGCTGTCAAGTTACATTTTTCTAACGTCCAAAAATATAACTTTAGTGAAATCCTGTGACCAAAATTTGTATTTTTTCAGCAAGTCCTAGTCGGGCGGTTATGTGGCGCTCAATATCCTCGCTACAGAGTCGCGGGAAGCATATCTAACCGTTTCGTTTTCCTTTAAAATTTGATTTATACGTATTTTTGATGTATCAAGCTTCAGTTAACCTTTGATATCCATGCAAGACTTGTTTTTTGAACGGCTAGACGCCGAATTTGCCTCTTGCACCGTGCATCGATTTCCGTGGGTCTGCCGCTCCTCTTTATTCTCGCATACATTTCAGGATTTTTAAGAAAGTTTGCTGTGTGTGTCCATGCCGATTTAGTCTTTGGCAATATAAGAAACATTCTTGCCAGATTCGGCCAGCCCTTTGATCAGACCGCGATCTTCCTCCGACAAATGCCTTCCACGTGGCATTCTACCGTAAAATCAAAATTTGAACACACATTTTTCATTCCAAACGGGTAAAGACAATGTTACTTACTTTTTCTGAATAAAGCAATTTTTTGGATCACACTTCTTACTTTGACCACACGCGAAAGCACAATAATCTCAGCTTGGACATATACTTATTTCCTTCGAAAATCACGAGTTGCTACACAAATTTTTTTCAAACGGTACAAATAATGAAGCGCACAAAGGAATACTGGACTGCGAGATCTTCATAAGAGATACAAGAACAAACTGGCATGCCTACAACAAATTTACCGTTACCTTCATAAAAAAATATAAGCAAATTAAAAGTGGACATATACTTCTTTCCTGAGGCAGTTTAACACCAAGATAATTAACCAAAGTAATTCTCTCAGGAGAACCACCGCAGAAGGTGTAAGCAGCAAACAAGGGGCTGGAGCGATGAAATGTCATTACTTTACATTTCGAGGCATTCAGGTGTAACATATTTGCGCAACACCATGACTGAAAGTTACTGAGATAGGATTGCAAGCGAGAGTGAAATGTAATGTCCTTATACTGGACACAGAGTTTAACGTCATCCGCATACATCAGTACTCGAGACTGATATAAAAAGTTAAATGATAGGGTGAATAGTTTAAGCAGGGTTTTCCACATAGAGCGTCGACACATAAGCGAAGTGAAGACCAGGAGTTTTTGAAGAGGACTTGATGATATGTAGAGCAAAGGTAGCTAGAAATCCATTTCAAAAGATTGGGCGGAAGCCCTAATAGCGAAAACATAGAGAGGTCCGAAATGTCTGTAAGGAAAGTGGCCCCTAGGAACCGTAGTTTTCGGTTTCCCAGGGCCGGGCAAAGACAGAAAAAGTTGTGAACCGACTCCTCCTCCTTCTCGTCCCTACAACTTCTGCAGAAGTCGTTGTGAGCGATCGACATCCTTGCAGCGTGTGTGCCGATAGCCAGTGCCCCGTGATGGCTCGGGTGACGGCGGAGCAGTGATCTCTGCTGAGTATACATATATAGCTCTTCCGAGATTTTTTTCGAGCGATTTGGCCAGATCGCTCTTGAAGTTTTACATGTGATGGCCAGCTGCCATCAACTACACTTGTACTAAAGGGGTATCACAGGAGTTTGGGCAGAAAGTTTGGTTGCACTAGCTCTTATAGTCTCTGAGATCCAGGCGCTCATCTGGACGAATGAGCAAAAGTTTTGTGCTATTGTGGCTATACTAAAAATCTGATCCTTGCGCCTCTGATAGATATGGGATTTCTCTATGATTCTGCATTTTTTGTTTTCTATTATCTTAAAATTGTGGGAGCCACAGATGTGCGCCCTTTGTTGTAGTCGGAAGGGGGCGGATCGAAAGTTTTGAAATACACTTGTAGGGTGAGATATCACATAAGTCTGAAAAAAATTTGGATTTGCTTTAGCTCTTTTAATCTCCGAGCCAATGGGCGACAAACAGACGGACAGACAGAGATAGATATAGACTCGGCTATTGATGCTGATCAACAATATATATCCTTTATGTGGTCAGAAACGATTCCTTCTCTTGTTACACACATCACCACTTTTACTCTTTGAGTATGGGTATAATGAGACGACTCCTTCGGGGGTAGCGACATGACGGGAAGAAGGCATCGGAGATCTTGATTCACGTGTCGTTTAGCATCTGCTAGTGGATGCGAATCCGTTATACGAAACATTTTCAGTTATACTTATTCAGTTACGGAGTCAGCTATAACCTGCGCCGCAAGAAATCTGGCCTTTCTCACGATTCCGGATCGGTGATGTCAGTTACACTCTGCGCCCTGGCTCAAAGCCATGGAACAAAAATATGTAAACAAATTGACAGCCTCTCGGTTGTTTGTTTAAAAAACTTCAAAAAAACAAAAAGAAGTTCAGCACTCACGAGAGAGCTGTTAGCGATGTAGGGAGGCTATAAAGTATTATTTCAAGCACATGTTGGAGGCCAGGATCTTTGTGATAAATACTGATCACAACCAGATCTTTCAACCAAAAACCAGATAAAGCTGTAGAGAGGCAAAAGCTGGTGTTCTTATCACAACACTCAACAACAATCTTGCACGGGACTGACACTCACAAAGTACACCCAGCGACAAAAAAAAGCCGCACTCTGTCATTTCATGCATTTCTGACTTTTGGAAGACTGTTGTTTCCCCAAATTTTATTCGATTCGACTAATTATACCCGTACTGAAAAAAGTAAAAGGGTATATATATTTGTGGTAAAAGTGGATGTGTGTAACACACAGAAGGAGGCGTTTCCGACCACATAAGTATATATATATTCTTGATCAGACTCAATAGCCGAGTCGATATAGCCATGTCTGTCCGTCCGTCTTGTTTGTCGCCCATTGCTCGGAGGCTATAAGAGCTAGAGCAACAAAATTTTTTTTTCAGAGTGATGTGATATCTTACTTCTAGAAAAGTGTTTCAAAATTTCGCTCCACCCACTTCCGCCCCCACGCACATCTGTGGCGTCCACAATTTTGAAGATAACAGACAACAAATGCAGAATCATAGCGAAAGCCCATATCTATCAGGGGCCCGAACGTGAATCGGATCGGATCATTAGTATAACCACAATAGAGAAAACCATTTCGAAAAACATCGTTCCCTCTCGCTCGCACTCACACACAAACGTATCACCTTTTCCCATTCGTACAACTGAGCGCCTGGATCTCAGGGACTATAAGAGCTAGAGCAACCAAACTACAACCAGCAACCAACAACCCACAATCGTAGAGAACCATATCTACCGGATTCCCGAATTTGGTTCAGATCGGATCATTATTAAAGCCACAATGATGAAATTAATGTTCAGCAGCGAGTCCCCACCCCCGCAACAAAAACGATATTTAGGGTTGATAATCGCTAGAACTAGATGACAGATGTAAAATGTAAAAAATGATAAAATATTTTAAAATTCCACAAATCACATGTTTTCTGACTGAGTACGGGTATAAAAAGTAGTATCGCGATAACAGCGACACAACACGTCCTTTCTCGTTTTGTTTTGTTGTTTTTTTGAGCATTCGTATATCCGTATATTTGACGGATATTTCATATTCTATCATATTCATGTCTATTTTTATTCGTATCCAAATTCATCAATATTAGATGAAAACTTTATGGAAAAGATACATATACATACAATTTAATAAGCTTGTAAGAATATTTCATATTAACTGCCGACATATTTTCTTTCGGCAACGAACATCAAGAACAAGTTCTATTAGCTCTTTCTCTTTGACTCTCGAACATAGCCTTTAATTTTTGTAGTCATTACTTTTAATTAATGTGATTTTTAAAATTTAATTTTAGATCCGCAAACTTATTTTGGAGATGATTCATCGACTGCCCATAACAGAAAATTTAAGACAACATGTCAAATCAATTATAACAATGATGCTTAAAATATTAAAACTGATAATGAAGAAAATGTCCTTGTAAGTCTTCGAATAATAATTGAGCTGCATAAACACTTTCGTCCATCTTTTAACCCAGAAGTAAGTAATATAAAAATTAAATATTTTTTAAATTCTAAGTCAAACAAATAAAGCAAAGATGCCACGCGCAATAATGAATCTTATAATTGTCCGTGTGAAAAGCATGGTTCTCCAAATTTAAGTTAATTTTATTTTCTTTGAGGCCTTGTACCGGTCGGGCATGGCTCAATAAGGTCTTACCAACGCTTAATAGGATTTGAGTCAAACTCTTGAGCCAGTTGCCAAAACTTTAGTATGGTTGACGTATTTGCAGTTGGTACAATGCATTTGAAATTCCCGATGACTACATCGGACATCATTTCGGTTGAAAATCCATTCCTAGCGACGTTTTTTGATTGTTGCAGGTCATAATCCTGTTAAAAGATCCTATTGAAAGGAATTTTTTAACTGAAATTGGATTGTAAAGTATTCTCAAGAATATGAGGTACCAGTTAATTTGAGCTGGGACCCATAAGGCTCAGCCTCTAACCATATACGTGATAGATTGGTCGTGGAGTGCAACGAATTTCTCGCAGCTGAATTCGGGTTCCGGAACCCAGAACCCATTGAACATGTTCGCTCATGACGTCATGCGACAGAAAATCCAGCATTTCTGTTACACGTACATAAAAATGTATGTCTGTATTGTCTTCAACTGGATCGATTTTTAGATTTGGGCTTTTGTGTTGTGGTACGTAGTGACGTAGACGTGCGTGTGTACTGTGTACTCACATACTGTGCGTGTTTTGGGTTTAGGTTTTGGTTTTCGCATTTTGCGTTGAAATTTTTATTTCTTTCCACATAACCTGACCTTAGAATTTTTGATATAATGACGCGTTTTGAAGAAGCTTGCCTCAAAATATTTTTGTTGTATCCTTTGTATGTTAATTTGTTTTATATAGAATAAAATAATGGGTAAACCGATATGCACAAATACTCATAACGGATATCTTGTTTGACCTTACATTCGAAGAGATGCCCATTAGAGTATTGAAGGTGCGACGTGCAAGTTTTTTTGTTCTCTGCGTTCGCTAAGAAAGCAAAAGAACTGGGCAAATTATCGTTTTTTGAGTTTCATGCGCAAGTATGACCTGACCTGCCGTAACATAAATGAAGAACGGGCAGGGTGGATGGGGGAAGGTAGCGTACACTTGGGCATGGAAAATAAATAAAAAATAAAAACTAAATATATATAGAACGATATACATAAGTACATATATGTTTTACATATGTATCTATAGTATAAAAGGTCTCTGAAAAACTCGAATTCATTGGCAAAGTTGTTAATATGGCTTACGAAGTCGAAAGCCGGCGGAATTTGCACAATATTTATATATGTATGTACATACTTTATTTGAAATAAATATGTTTAAAATACGTATATGGTTAGTGGCTCAGCCCAGTATGCTCAATGATATTTTTCTTGTAGGATTTTAAGTGTAAATCGGATTCTTGTGAATGCCAATACAATTTTTGTGAGTTTATCTTCTCATACAATACAACTTTATTATCCTCTGTCAAAAGTATTTTCGTCAACCACTGACAGAGCGATACAAAATTTGTTTTTCATAATTTTTGAGGATAGGACGTTGATGTGCAATGACTGCACCATGAAGTGGCCACTGCGACACCAAGCCACTGCGACACCAATCCGAAGTCTGGAGGATCTCGCGGATCTCTGGCAGATACGCAGCCCTCCTCCCGCCCAATCGACCGAGGGGCATTGCCGCATGATGCGCGACGCGTGTACCGAACCGATCGCGAACATGCAGGAAAGATAGAAGGAACACAACGCTAAACATGCAAATTTGCAAAAGAAGTGAATTAGTGGTGGTTATTATGGTAAAGCGATTATAATCCGAGAATAAGACCCGAAACGGTTCATGCAAGGAATAATTCGATCTACACAGCGGAATGTACAAACGAATAAAATTTCTAGAGGATCTAAAAGGAATCGTGAAGTTTATGCGGCTCAACAAGTCAGGGCTGTGATGTCACCCCTAATCAAGTTGTGCATGAAAATCACACCAAGCATTTTTCTACGATTAAGTAAGGATGGATGGTTTATTAAGAGCAAGGCAGTCTCACACCTTCATCTCAGTTGAGGCCACGCAGAGCAAAAAGTAAAAAAAGTTTTTCTGGACTCATTCTATACGGTCTTGGTGTACTTTGTACTGAGGGCACCATACACAAGAGCCGTACTCTAAAATCGGACGAACAAGCGAAATATAGAGAGTACTCGTTACATATGTAGGTGTCGTCAAATTCCTATGACCACTTCTTTATAAACTCCAGCAGTCCCATGGTTTTATTTACCATGGTAGAAATCTGTTCAGAAAACTTTAACTTGGGGTCTAGTTTAACACTAAGATCATCAACCAATGTAATTCTCTCAAGAGAAACTCCGCAGAGGGTGTAAGGAGCCATCAAGGGGCTGGAGCGATGGAATGTCATTACTTTTACATTTCGAGGCATTCAGGTGTAACATATTTGCGCAACACCATGACTGAAAGTTATTGAGATCGGATTGCAAGCGAGAGTGAAATGCAATGTCCTTATACTGGACGCAGAGATTAACATCATTCGCAGACATGAGTACTCGAGAGTTTGTGCTAGAAGAGAATGGTTTACATGTTACCTTGGGAGCCTTTAAATATAAAAAGAGGTAAACTCTAATAAATTTTGTAGTTGTTGATCGTCGCCTTAAAATCCGTGCTGAGCTGGAGATATAAGTGATTTGCAGAGATTTTTAAAAGCGGGGTTAAAATTATCTCAAACATTTTAGGAATAGCGGAAAACTTCGATTGAAGTTATGATCTTACCTTAAACTTTCGACCATCCTCTAAAAGAGATGTTTTTCGCATATAAAATCGATGTTTACTTCTAATAGTTAAATGGGATAATGACAATAGTGAGAGTGGATACAACTAAATTTCAAGACCACTGTGCCGCCTGACGTAAGTTTTTAGTCCAACTCATAGGTCTCTTCTCAACCGAACAAACAAAAAAATCAAACGTACCGCTCTTTTATCAAAGCAATAACGGCAAACATACTAATGGTGACTTGTAATTTGTTCTGTTATTACATTTTTGTTAAATATTCACACCCAGTACTACTGATTCTATGAACAGCACTTTGTATGCTGTCTTAAATAATGTAAAACAAGAAGATGGAATGCAGATGCAATGGAATTTCTTCAGGGTTCTAATTTAAAGATTTCCAAAAAGGTACACATGTTTAATTTGGAATGCTGAAAGTTTCTCAAAAATCATCCTGAAATTGGTGAGGTGCGGCAAAAATATTTCCAGGACCATAGCTGTATATAAAAATGGAGTGAAAAATCATTTTTCGTATTTGCCAGGAAAAGGCACGAAAGAAAATTTCGAGAGAACCCATACAACACATATAATCTCGAAAAACGTGTTGTTAGGTTAGGTTATGTTAGGTTAGGTTGTAGTGGCTGCGGGCTCGTCATGAGCGTGATGTTACTATACTTTTATACTATACTAAACACTGTCACATACAAATACTCATAACTATAATTGTCCAATTCACTTCATATGTTTAAAATAGGACTTCGCGAAAATACCATTAGCCACTCAGAATATACAAAAGAACTTGTAAACTAGAACCCTCTATAAGGGGGCTAAGCAATAAACTGGAATGTATTACGGTCACCCTAATGCGATCCCTGGCATAGGGTAAGTGGATCCGGTCTAAAAATACATACTCACAGGACAAGTGTATTTTCAAATTTCGACCACCTCCTTCCGTACACCACAAAGGACACAAATCTCTGGCATCCACAAAATAGGTATTGAAGCATTGTAGACAACGACCGTATTTACCAGAATATCGAATCTGGTTCAGATTAATTTTCAGTAGCTGTTGGGAAATACTTCCGTTTGGGTAGCGTGATTTTAGTGGACTGTATGTTTCTTTTATTGTTGTTTGCTTCGCTGTCTATTCGGTAATAAATAATGCCGTTGCAGCGGCAACCGAAAACAGAAGTGAATAGTGATGTAGATGTAGATGACAGATGTTTTAAAAATATGTAGAATTATATGCATACTGTAGCGCCCACTGCGACTCATAAAGTTCCCATAAAGTTAGCGAACTGTAAATGATCAGTGGACGGATCTGAAATTTCCGCAGAAATCACTAACTATTTCCTCATGAGGGTTTTTGAAAAGAATTCCACGGGTTGGTGTTGGTCAAGCAAGATTTGAATTAAGTCCGATAGAAGCCTAGAGAATAAGTTCACCCCCTTGTATGTGGAGGAAGCAGTTGAGGCGGACTTGGGGACAACAGTCCTGATTAAGCGGAGGGTGGTCCATTAGGAAAATCTCAGGTAGCTACCCCGTTTAGGTCTAAGGGAAGTTAATTGGTGGTGGTGTTTTTTAAGGGTTTGTTCCTTGTATCGGGATTGCCTGGGTACTTCACATCCTCACAATAGTCACTGTTCGCATCACCGACTACTCCCACTCAAACTGCATACCAAATACGGAAGGAACTGTACTGGTCTGGGGCATGCTAGACTATGTCAAGAGACCGCCAAAATGGCAGAGCTATTTTCGAAATCCCAGATGAGACAGTTACTGGACGTTGACTGCAACCACACTAGAGATGCTAGACTATGTCAAGAGACCGCCAAAATGGCAGAGCTATTTTCGAAATCCCAGATGAGACAGTTACTGGACGTTGACTGCAACCACACTAGAGATATGTTCTCCGATATTGGTGTGCACTACAGGATGGCAAGAAGTGGTCGGTACGCCAGACGCGTACGATTGAGAAAACACTAGATTCACAGAAGCACAATTGATTCAGGCAAACTATAGGCAAACACGAAGGTTCAAAGGTTCAAAGCCAGCTAAACTGCGAAACCTTGTTAGGCGTAAAAAGAATTATAATTAGCGAAATAGGAAACTTAATGCCCACTATTACCCTTGCAAAGGCCAACATTGTGAGCCCTTCTATTTTAGACCACACTGACATGGAATCTGTACTCGCTGACCAGTTCACAGGGGTCTCAATCTCAAAATTTGTTAGAAGTATCTAGGATTAAAATTTTACAATCCAATAACATACACTGCTCGCCACTTGAATAGAACACCTCTAAAGTCGATTTTCTATAGTTAATAGCTGCTAAACCAAGCCATCTAGGAAAATCATTTTTTGTGTTCTTATAAACTTTATTTAAATGTAGTAATTTGACGAAAATTACAAAATTATTCAAAAGTTTTAGGTATGCAAAAACATTGCTAACCAAAAAGTAACAAATTGTGGAGTCTTCATTTTGCACCACTTGAATAGGACAATAACTAAAACCATTTAAGAATATTTCAATCCTTTTAAAATAACAATATTACTTAAATTAAGAATTACCAACATGTTTTTAAACAAAAACGAGAAAGAACGTACGGAGTCGCTTTGAACGCGACTCTACTTTTTTATACCCGTACTCAGTCAGTACACATGTGATTTATGTGGAATTTTCAAATGTTGTATCAGTTTTTTAAATTTTACATTAAACATATGTTTGCTGCATCTGTCATCTACATCTACATCAGTTCTCACAAAAACACACGTACACTGCACGAGGCAGCATGTTTGAGCGTGAGTGTGCGTGTGAGAGAATCTGTAGTGACAATCATCACCATTAATGACTTACTCTGCATGGGGAAATTGCTTCTGAAAATTCATTTGATTATTGTGGCTACAATAATGATCCGATCTGAACCAAATTCGGGAATCTGGTAGATATGGTCATTCTCTACGATACTGCATTTTTTTGTTATTCTCTATCTTCAAAATTGTAGATTTTCGTCTTTTGGGAGGGCGAAAGGGGGCGGGGCGAAATTTTGAAATACACTTGTATCGGTTTGGTATCACAGGAGTGTGGGCAGAAAGTTTGGTTGCTCTAGCTCTTATAGTCTCTGAGATCCAGGCGACACAAAATACAAAAATCCAAGTCGATTCGTTTTTCATATGTTTTTCTTTTCTCTATTGTGACTATATTAATGATCCGATCCAATTCAGATTTGGGCACCTGATAGATATGTTCTTCCTCTATGATACTGCAGTTTTTCGTTATGTTCAAAATTGTGGACGCCACAGATGTGGAAATGGGAGGGGCGAAATTTTGAAACACTTTTCTAGGAGTGAGATATGACATCAGTCTGGTTTGGTTGCTCTAGCTCTTATGGTCTCCGAGCATTGGGCGACAAACAAGACGGGCGGACAGACAGACGGACATTTACCACAAATACAATATACCCTTTTACTCTTCGAGTACGGGTATAACAAAGATACATTCACACATTCGGTCTAAAAGAGATGCATACAATTTTCCCAAATAATTCAACATAATTGGACTCCTTGCTAATTTTATAGCTGCAATTAGTTCGGGAACGCTCGTATATCGCTGAGCTTATCCATATACATGACGTGTTATCTGTCCCCACACATTCTCAATGATATTCAAGTCCGGTGAATAGGGTGGCCAGTTTAATAACTCCACGTTTTGGCTAGCTATATACGATGTAACAATCCGGGCCGTATGTATAGGGGCATTATCATGTTGATAAATTCATTTTAGATTTCCAAAAAGAGTTTGGAAGTGTGGAAATGTATTTTCAATTTACCATTATAACACAACGCATTCATGGTGGTTGGAACAAATTTAAGCTCACAGGGGCCATAATAGGAAATAGCCCCCACACCATAATACCTCCAGCACAGCTGTGCCACTTATCACGATGGTGTGGTTCTTTTCGAAGATTATGAAAATAGTCATCGGGGCCCTCCAAATTTAACTTTTTTTCTTCCGAAAAGATAACACGATGCCACTCCGAATTCCAGGTCACAACTTCCGAGCCGGGTTAAGAGGTGGCTTCTTCTTGATTTTTAGTCTTTCCAGGTGTGGAGCATTATTAATAACCCTACGAATGGTTGTCAAACTTGCTTTAACGTTGCATTTTTCCCTTATCTTGGCCAAAGAGTCGTGCAAATTGAGAACTTCTCTTAATGTTTTTACCATAATTAGCCTCATTTTTAATCAAATTTACTATGACGTGACGGCTCCTGTCGATTTTTTTTGCTATTTTGTCAATAGATATGCCAGAAGCTTGGATTTTTCCTTTCTCTGACTCAGATAATGAAGTGCCACGCCCCATTTTAATTTTTATACCCGTACTCGAAGAGTAAAAGGGTATACTGTATTTGTGGTAAAAATGGATGTGTGTAACACACAGAAGGAGGTGTTTCCGACCCAATAAAGTATATATACACTCATGGACAAAATAATAGGTGTGCTTTTTTTTTTTTTCTTTTTTAACTTTATATATCTAAGTCATATCTACTTTAATCTTAACAAATCAAAGTTTTTCCAAAACTTGTATCAATTGTCTTTAAACAAAAAGTAAAAACAGATTCACAAAACCCTTTAATTTACAAAGAAAATTAAAATTTTCCTTAAATCCGCCAATTTTGGCTGGACACAATAATAGGTGTACGAAGATAAATGTTTTAAATTAAGTCGATATTTTACTATTTTTGGTCTTGTTTTATGATAAATTAAGTATCTGGCGGCTAATACTCGGTATATCCGCCGTTATTTTGCAGGACTTTCTCCATTCGTCTTGGCATGAAGGATATTAACTTGCGAGAAGTTCCAATTGGAATGTTGTACCATGTTCTTTGGACAATATCCCAAAATAAATTTTTATTTTGACAAAAAGTCTTTCCCACCCTCTCTTTGGAGTTCAGCCCAGGGATTCTCGATGGGATTGAGGTCCGGGGATTGACTTGGCCACTCAAGAAAATTCGCATTTTGCTCTCGGAACCAATCCTTTACTGGTCGAGAGGCGTGCTTCGGGTCATTATCCTGCTGGAACTTCCATAAAAGTGCCATGTTATCCTCGGCATATGGTAGCATTACCTTTTCCAATAGATCTTTGTATACGAATCTGTCTATTATTCCGTCAACACGATGAATCGGACCAACATCATATCATGAAAATCAGCCCCATGCAATTAGGCTAACACCTCCATGTTTCACAGTTTAAAATGTGTTCCTGGGATCAAATTCTTTGCCTTCCGGACGACGAACATTCCTTTTTGGCATCATTTCCAAATAAATTTAACTTGGTTTCGTCACTCCAGAGGATATTAAGCCATTTTTTCCCACCCTTCGGTCTGCACCAGATTCTACGATCTAGTACAAATTTTTGCCTCATCTGTAAATTTTTCCGACCGGAGCAAAGGAACCCCATGGGCAATCCTATCTGGTAGGTTTGATATTTCCAATCGTCGCCGAACAGTCCGGGATAATACAATATTCCCAATTTCGTTGTAAATCGTCCTGGATGACTTGAACGGGTGGCGTTTAACCAACTGAACCATGCGATCATCGGTCTTAGATGATGATTTTTATGTGTTCACCGACTTTATCCTATTTTTACCGGTTTTAAGGCATTGGTTAAGAAGTTTTGAGATCGTTTCAATAACCTGGCAATGGATTTATAAATTTGTCTTACATTTTGGAGCCGTCGAATGAGAGTTTTCTCCTCCGCACTGCAGTGACGCCCACGACCCATCTAATACAATTTTAATGTATTTTTAAGTCCCCATTTAGTTATATTTTCCTAATACCTTACCTTCTGCAACCAAATAATTATCTTATTAAACTACAAATTAAAAGTTTCTCTTCATACACCTATTTTATTGACCAGCCAAATTTGCAGTCTAAGCACAAAACGATCCAAAATATTTCTCAGAAAGCTAATAAATACCAAAAAATTCACCCAATTCGCACCGAAACAGTGTGAGCTTATTATAAAAGTATAGTTTCCATATAAAAAGTTATGTTTAAAACGATTTAAACCGATATTAAAAAAAAAAAAATTTCACACCTATTATTTTGTCCATGAGTGTATTCTTGATCAGCATCAATAGCCGATCGATGTAACCATGTCTGTCTGTCTGTCCGTCTTGTTTGTCGCCCATTGCTCGGAGGCTATAAGAGCTAGAGAAACCAAATTGATGACTGATGTTATATCTCTTCCTAGAAAAGTGTTTCAAAATTTCGCCCCGCCCACTTCCGCCCCCACAAAGAGCGCACATTTGTGGCGTCCACAATCTTGAAGATAAGAGAAAACGAAAAATGTAAACCTGGGCAAGTGTATTTCAAAATTTCTCCCCCCCCCCCCAAAAAACGAAAATACACAATTTTGAAGATAGAAAAAAACGAAAAATGCAGTATCGTAGAGAATGACCATATCTATCAGATTCCCGAATTTGATTCAGATCAGATCATTATTGTAGCCACAATGATCAAATGAATTTTTAGCAGCGGGAATACCCCGTGCCCTTTCAGCGTTTTCCCGCGCCCGATTCCAGCGTAAGTTATTTATGGGGTTGATTGTCGCTACAGATTCTCCCTCTCGCTCACACACTGCTCATACAACCTGCCTCATGCAGTGTACGTGTGTTGTTGTGAGAAAATATGTAGATTACAATGTAGCAAAAAATGTAAAATGTAAAACTGATAAAACATTTGAAAATTGACTGAGTACGGGTATAAAAGTAGAGTCGCGTTCACAGCGACTCCAAACGTTTTCTCGTTTAATTTAATACACACTTCAAATAAAAGGAAAATGTTTAAGTAAAACAAAATTTTGTGTGCACGTGCCAACGATACCGACCATCTAAAATGCATGTCCTATACAAGTGGCGCAAAAATTCCATTGAATGCGAATGCTCAGATGAAGTTCAAACACTTTATAACGGTTTTATATATATATATATTATATTATATTATTGTATTATCTATATATATAAAAAAAAGAAAGTCATGTTAGTTAAATAATTTATAACTCAAGAACGGCTGTACCGATATGGCTGAAAATTGGTGGGTAGGTATCTTAGGTATCTTTAGAAAAAAATAGGATACTGTAAACGTCAATCACTATAAAACGTGGTACAACAAAAAAAAAAATCCTCGAACTCGCATTCTCAATCACATTGAGTCGACATGTATGTCAAAATAGATGTAAGTCAGATATGTTTAACTTTCATTAGGTTGAACAAAAGCCAAACTACGTTCGATTAACTATTAACAAAAACGCTTGGAATAACAAAACGCATCTCGAACAGCTAAGTAATTTTATCCATTAAATGGTTGAAAATTTGAGTTTTTGAAATAAAATTTTTGGTGAATTAAAGTGAAGTGGAGTTTATTTAAAATTGCCGCGACCAAGACGATAAAATCTTTCCCAACAAAGCCGTATTGCAAGAAGGATACGAAACACTGAAAATGAAAGGACTTAAGAAGAACAAGAAATTGAACGTGAACAGCGCTGCGTTAGTATGGCTCGATTTCGTGCTTCTCGATCACAAGAGCAAATCGAGGCAGCCCGTGATACGGCTCGGTTGGCAATCCAAAATCGTCGAGCGAACAACAGAGGTCAACAAATAGATAATTTGCGACACAGAACAAGAGATTTGACTCGAGTAGCGTTTCGATACGATTGCAGCAATGATTACAGCTTGCATCCTAGCGTTGGCATTGGGCAAATGAACGTTGTTTGCGATTATTGTGGTTTCTGAGGAAAAAGTTGCCAGGGAATCCGTGCGAGAAAATCATTTAAGTGCGTGACACATTGTTCTAGCTTGGGTGAGAAGTGAGCCGAATAATACTACTTTAAAAAAATGTATTTTTAAAATAATTGGAGGGTATTTTATACCCAATATCCCGTTCCCGTTTCCGTCATCTTCAGTTGATCGTCTACCATTCCTTCTTTCGCAACGCACTTAAATGATTTTCTCGCACGGATTCCCTAGCAAGATCGAAAGCTTGAGTGTCGAGGGCGGGCAACCATTCTTGAAGAAGGGGTGTAGTTAACACGCCCCACCTGTATATGTGCTAAGGGAGGGAGTAGTTAATAGAATCTCAATGTATCTATGGTCTGAGAAGGAGTGGTCCTCTACGACCTTCCATCTTTTGTCTGACAATTTGTGAGACACTAAGGTTAGGTCAATGACCCCAATGACTTATGGTGTTACTTATCTCGTATTGTCTAATGCTTGCACTGCGTCAATCTTCATCCCACTAAAAATAATATTAGGTAAACAGTATGGCTTAGGAGTTAATAGTAAATTTTCATATATTGATTTACTGCAAAAATACATACCATCTCACTGTCTCTTTACCGCCACCACCATCTCTTTCCTGGTAATATCATGTAATACCCCCTTCCTTTCGTTTTAATTTGTATGATTATTCCACTAGTTTACTTTTAAGGCTTTAATAATTTAACAATTCTACATTGTTTTCTAGATCTTATCATATTTTATTTGTCTATAATTTAATCATTTTCGTTTATCCAGATACAACTTTTTTAGGATTCGTCAAGGATATATATACAAATCTACCCAACCATGTTACATCTATTTTTGAAACCTCAAATGACATCTGGTTAGGCGATTTAAAAGAACTAAACTTGGAGAATCTGTTACCCGAAGCCTATTCTGTTAAAACTATACACGTCGAAAAACCGCTTGACTCTAATTCCCAGCAGAACATTGTAAGTATGGCGTTTTTAAGTATTCTTTGTTGCGTAACGAGGAAGACCAAACGGTTTAATATAATATAAACACAATTTATTTTAGAATACTTCGTTTCTTACGAATAATTCAATTAATCCCGACTACACTTATTTGTGGAAAAAAACTACAAAAATAAGATATGTTTAATTCTTCCCGTGTTCCCGTAGGGGGCTCTTATGTCGGGACTTATTTTGATCATCAATTGTAAATAAAACAGCAAACTTCGCTGTGATTGCATGTGTGCTAGTGATGATGAAATAGACTGAAATAGAACGTGTGGAGTCGCCGTTAACGCGACACTACTTTTGTCGCCGTACTCAGCCAGTATGATTTATGTGAAATTTTCACATTTTTTATAAGATTCACATTTTTATACCCGTACTTGAAGAGTAAAAGGGTATATTGTATTTAATGGTAAAAGTGGATGTGTGTAACATAGAGAAGTAATAATTTCCGACCCCATATATACATATATTCTTGATCAGCATCAATAGCCGAGTCGATAAAGCCATGTCTGTCCGTCCGTCTGTCTGTCCGTCTTGTTTTTCACTCATTGCTCGAACGCTATTAGAGCTAGAGCAATCAAATTTTTTTTCCAGGCTGATGTGATATCTCACTCCTAGATCAGTGTAAGCGGCTGAAGGGGTAGGGGCAAGCTGCTGAAAATTAATTTCATCATTGTGGGTATAATAATGATCCGATCTGAACCAGATTCGGGATCTAGTAGATAAGGTCATCCTCAACGATACTGCATTTTTCGTGTTTTCTATCTTCACAGTTGTGAACTTTGGTTTTTTCATGGGGCGGAAATGTGCGGGGCGAAATTTTGAAATACACTTGTACGGAAGTGGTATTACAGGAGTTTGAACAGAAAGTTTGGTTGATCCAGCTCTTATAGCTGAGATCCAGGCGCTCATCTGGACGAATGGGCAAAGCCCATTGGTGTGTGAGAGAGAGCGAGAGGAAACGATGCTTCTACAAATGGTTATATTGTGGCTATACTAATGATCCAATCCGATTCAGATTTGAGCCTCTGATAGATACAGGGGTTCTTCTATGATTCTGCATTTTTGGTTTTATTCTATCTTCAAAATTGTGGACGCCACAAATGTACGCCCTTTGTTGCGGTCGGAAGTGAGCTGAGCGAAATTACGAAATACACTCGTAGGAGTTGGATATTATATCATCTGGAAAAAAATTTGGTTTCTCTAGCTCTTATAGCCTCCGAGCAATGGGCGACAAACAAGACGGACGGACAGACAGACATGGCTGTATCGACTCGGCTATTGATGCTGATCAAGAATACGTATAATTTATTGGGTCGGTAACGCGTCCTTCTGTGCGTTACAGACATCCACTTTTACCACAAATACAATATATCCTTTTACTCTTCGAGTACGAAGAGAAGAATCATAGAGAAAGCCAGCCCATAGCTATCAGAGGCCCAATGAAGAAAACAATTTGGAGTACCATCTCGCTCTCTCTCTTACATGTCACCTCTTTTTTCCAGATGAGCGTCCAGATCTTAGAGATTATAAAAGCTAGAGCAACCTAACTTTTCAACCAAACTCCTGTGACCACAAAATACGAAGCTCCACATTTTTATAACCGTACTCGAAGAGTAAAAAGGGTACATATATTGTATTTGTGGTAAAAGTGTGTAACTTTAGGACGTTGATGTGCAATGACTGCACCATCAAGTGGCCCATGCGACACCAAGCCGAAGCCTGTTACGCGCGGATCCCCGGCAGATACGCAGCCCTCCTCCCGCCCAACCGACCGAGGGGCGCTGCCGCATGACGCGCAACACGAGTACCGAAACCGATCGCGAACATGCAGGAAAGATAGGTGTTAGACTAATATTCGAGGAAAAATTAGGGCTAAACAAAACGCTAAACATGCAAAGTTACAAAAGAATATTACTAATTACGTGCAAGGTATGTTAGTATTAGTGATTTAAGTAGAGGAAGTGATTTAGTGGTGGATATTATATGGTAGAACGAATTATAATCCGAGCATAAGATCCGAAACGGTTCATGCAAGGAATAATTCGATCTACACAGTGGAAGGTACAAAGGAATAAAATTTCTAGAGGATCTAATAGGAATCGTGAAGTTTATGCGGCTCAACAAGTCAGGGTTGTCGATGTCACCCCTGATCAAGTTGTGCATGAAAATCACACCAAGCATTTTTCTACGATTAAGTAAGGATGGAAGGTCTCTTAGGGAGACGCTTATCTTGAAAGAAGCTATCTCCCTGGCATAAGCGAAATTAAACTTCTCCACCTTTAGGCCTTCGGCTTTTATTTTGCTTTGTATAAAAGATCATTAGTTAGATCATTAGATGTAAGATCAGGGGCAAGCCGAGAGACAAAAACTTGTCGCTTTGGTGGGACACCCACCAATGGTTTTGGCACCACAGGTGCGGTACCTGTGAAGGCAATATCCGGCGGTCCCGGACGTTCAACAACTGGTGGGTTCGTAATCGATGGGATGGCTATGGAGTTTGGTACGGACTCTACGGACACGGACGCTACAGTCGGCTGCATGTTCTCCGAGACGATGCATTCGGCTACCGAATCTGCATCACCAGCAGTGATCGTTGCCCTTGGAGTAGCAAACGAAATCAACTGCTGCACTGGCGTAGGGGTCGGAGTAAGTTTTTCAGATGACGGCGGGCGTGAGTGGAGTGGACTTCTTGCGCCGCGGAGACTCAGCCAGCAGCTGTAAACTGCTGAACTGAGTGTCCATGGCTAAGAAGCCGATCGTATTGCTTTTAAAGCCCACGATCAGCTCCTTAAAGCCACTCCTCGTCTGCCTCATAAACGAGCGCATTTCGCTTTCTACCGCACGACAATCCTCGCAACTATAATGCAAGCCGTTGCGTTGTGAGATGGCATCACCCACACGGCCAGAAATACCTGCACACTTTACGTGCACTACGCTATCGCAAAGCCAGCAAGGTATGCTCGGCTGATCGTGAGTGATCTGCTTCTTGCAGGTTTTTTTGCACAGACCACTGAAAAGTCCATATTAGTTTTTAATTATTTTTTCAATGACAAAAGAAAGATCAAAACAAATAGCAATCAGACCACAGTGCAAGCAGTTTCTAAAAAAGCTATGCTTAAGAAGAAATGGAAAAAAAAAAGAGAGAACTACAACAGCTTTCAAGTGAGAGAGCTACTGCACAAAAGGTTTATAAGCGAGAGAGAAAGAACAGTTAGTTTGGGTGATAGAGCGAGAGATTTGCTAGACATAAGCTAAAGAGCGGCCAAATGTATTTTCTTACTTACTGTAAGGAACAACAACAACACAATTACCCGCCGCACAAAATTGGTTAAAAACGTCGTGTTTATACACAAAAAATAGGCATGCACCCGCGGATTTTGATAGAGAATCAGATTAGGAGTGAAATTATTAAATTTATTAGGCCAAACACCGTTTGTTTGTAATATATAAGAGAAAGAAGCGGAGCGCGAGAAAAAAACACGTCTGGTCACTACAAAGAGAACGAACGAGTAACATAGAGAAGGAATAATTTCCGACCCTATTAAGTATATATATTCTTAATCAACATCAATAGCCGAGTCGATATAGCTCTGTCTGTCCGTCCATCTGTCCGTCTGTTCGTCTGTTCGTCCGTCCGTCTTGACTCCTCTTTCATCTCCTTTCTTTCGCACTCACACAAAAAAAACGAGTCGATTTCGTTATTCGTATTTTGTGTAGCCTGGATCTCAGAGACTATAAGAGCTAGAGCAACCAAACTTTCTGTCTAGACTCCTGTGATACCGAACCAAAGAAGTGTATTTCAAAATGTCGCACCGCCCCCTTCTGCCCCCACAAAAGACGAAAGTCCACAATTTTGAAGATAGAGAAAAACGAAAAATGCAGTATCATAGAGAAAGGTCATATCTACCAGATTCCCGGTCCTGGTCCAGATCGGATCATTATTATAGCCACAATGATGAAATGAATTTTCAGCAGCGAGTCGCCTTGCCGGGGTTGCTTCCCGCAACAAAATATACATTTTTATTAGGGTTGATAGCCGCTACTGGTTCTCTCACACTCACACTCACGCTCTGCCTTGTGCAGTGTACGTGTGTGTTGTGAAAACTGATGTAGATGTAGATGACAGATGCAGCAAACAAATGTATAATGTAAAAACTGATACAACATTTGAAAATTCCACTCAAATCACATGTGTACAGACTGAGTACGGGTATAAAAGTAGAGTCGCGTTTACAGCGACTCCGTACGTTCTTTCTCGTTGAATATTCATATATCCATCCAGATCACATCGGATTATTATTAATAGACATAATTGTACAATTAACATTCAGCTGCTAACCCCTCCTCTTTAGCGCTGCAGCCGCTACTGATTCTCTCTCGTTGTGAAAAGTGATCTACATATGTACATATGTATATGAAGATGACAGATGTGCCAAAATATTGTAAAATGTAAAATATGATAAAATATTTAAAAATACCACAAAAATCAGAAGCTCAGATTTGTGTGCATTGACTGAGTCAGGGTATATAAGTGGTATTTCTGCTCGAGATATTCAAAGTAGACCAAAGAAGGTGGCTTTTAATGGCAAGGACGAATGCCAAAAGACACTTCAAATTTGTTGAGTGAAACATAACATTGTAATGGGGTCGAAGAAAAAATCAAATGATTTTTAAATCAAGTGATTCAGAAATAAACGATGGCAGAATTTTGGAAAAAAAAATACATAATAGCCGGAGTAAATGAAAAAAATTGCACTTGCTTTTGCTCTCCTCTTGCTCTCATTTTTTTAGTTACCGCTGATCCATTTATGCAGAGCGCATCATTTTATTTGCTGTTCTTGCTGTTGCTATAGTTTATGACGCGACAAAATTAGAAGCAGAGCAAAACCTTTCTTATTTATCGGTTTTAGCTCTATTTAAAGTGGGAGCGATACCGAGAGTTAAACCAAATACTACGGAGTAACATGGCATTTTCAAATGGTACCCTTAATTCTTTGAACACCGGGTATAAAAGATTTTCCGTTATCACTATTAAATAATTTATATGAAAATTTTAATATTTATTATCATTATTTTTCAGTATAACCTACTTCCTCGAGGAATATTATCCCTAAAAGTTTTACAAGAGCTTCCAATTATTGTTGTATTGATGTATCAAATATATAAGAATGCAGTTCATCAAGAGGTTTCCGAATTTATACCTTTAATATTGACCACCATCAACTTACAACCAACGGTTTTACAACGGTAAGTCTTTAAATATATATTAATTGACATCAATTGTATTTTTCTGAAAGCCAAGGTGTTTTGCCATGCTAAGCAATCGAACAATGCCTATAAAAATAACATAACCCAAGCCATCGCTTAAATTAAAAATATTAATTGTAAATGTAATGTAAAAATCAAAGGAGAACTTTGATAAGCGCTCAGCTTCGTAGTTGCTCTCGATTTCGGTGCAGAACTTACGCCATGACGCGCGTTTGGCTTTCCTGTGTTCTTTGTTGTATGTTGACAGACTGATCTTACAATCGGTCCACCTCTGCTCAACGTTGAGAGTTTGAAAGATATGGTCTTTCTCTATGATTCTGCATTTTTCGTTTTCTGTTATCTTTAAAATTGTGGACGCCACAGATGTGCGACCTTTGTGGGGGCGGAAGTGGGCACTTCTGAACTTTTGAAACACTTTTCTTGGAGTGAGATATCACATCAGACTGTGAGTTTGGTTGCTCTAGCTCTTATAGCCTTCGAGCAATGGGCGACAAACAAGAAGGACGGACGGACAGACGGACGGACAGACAAGGCTATATCGACTCGGCTATTGATGCTGATCAAGAATATATATACTTTATAGGGTCGAAAATTATTTCTTCTCTATGTTACACACATCCACTTTTACCACAAACACAATATACCCTTTTACTCTTGGAGTACGGGTATAAAAACTGAAACAACATTTGAAAATTCCACATAAATCACATGTGTACTGACTGAGTACGGGTATAAAAGTAGAGTCGCGTTCACAGCGACTTTCGTTCTTTCTTCTCGTATTTTTTTGAGAATTGTGAAAAAATGTGTATGAAGTAATTCTTGAGAATACTTAACAATCTAATTCAAATTAAAAAATTCTTTTCGATGGATCTTTTACAAAAGTTCGCTAGGGATTGGTTTTTGATCTAAAATGATGTCCAACTCAGTCACTGTGTCTTAATCTAATCGTAATCTTATGGGGAAATTTCAAATGCAATGTAGAAACACGTCAATCATAATAAAGTTTTGGCAAGTGGCTCAAGGGCTATTGACTCAAATCATATTGAAGCATTAGCAAGACGTATCCATGCCCGGCCAGTACAAGGCAATAATAAAATAGAAACGGCTAAAAACTTAATATTAAACCCCAATAAATATGTAGAACATTTGAGTTTTGATGCTTTTTTCGATTTTCTTCTCCACTACCATTTCTTATAACAGCGGATGTCTCGGGTTATTTGTGTCGTAAATATAATAGTGCATATGAATCTTTTTTGTTCTTTTCAGAAATTCGACTCAGAAAGAAACTTTTGTCGACTTCATGGGTGCACAAATAAAAACACTGTCATTTTTGGCTTACAAAAAAAAATGAATATTTCAGGTAATTTGAAAATTTTAACTTTTAATTAAGCGTGATAGTAATTTAAATTAATTATTTAACTTTTTAGGAAGTGGTAATAGCGAATTTTTTTATCTGTAACCAACGGGATGCTTAACCTGATGGCCAATTGTCCCAAAGAAGCAGCACATCTTAGAAAAGAATTATTGATTGCCGCCCGCCATATATTTGCTACAGACTTACGTCAGAGTAAGTTTTGAAATTAAATGCACTCCATGAAAACTGAAACATATCTGACCCCATTGAAAAACACTACCCGACACGATTTTTCCTCAAGGAACCAAAACCAACTTTTCCTGTTAGATTTTGTGCTTTGAAATTATTTGATGACAATTTTTTATCTACGTCCGAACTTTTTTAAAGAATTAAGTGTGTTCAGTGAATGTGTGTAACGCAGAGAAGGAACCCATTTTCGACTCCCTAGAGTAAATATATTCTTCATGAGCAAGACCCCGTCCATCCATCCGTTTGTCCGTCTTGATGAGCGTCCAGTTCTCAAAGACTATAAAAGCTAGAGCAACCACATTTTTTTTCTAGACTTATGTGATCACACTGTAACAAGTGTATTTCAAGATATCTTCCTGTCCCCTAACGCCCCCAAAAAAAAACCAAAATCTGTGCCGTCCAGAATTTTAGAGATACAAAAAAACGGAAAACGCAGTATCGTAGATAATGACCATATCTACCAATTGCCAAATCTATATCAGATCAAATAATAAATATAGCCAGAATGAAGGAATTCATTTTCAGTTTTCACGTAATCATTCTTTCTCTCGCTCAAACACCATGCCTCGTCTACCCTCTGACGGGAAAGATCTATTATCTATATTGTAGAGATCTGTATTGTACAGATGTAGCAAACCAATTTTAACAGATTAAATATTTAGAAATTCCACATAAATCATAAGCTTACATATATTGATTGAGTAAGGGTATAACAACGTTCCCTCTTGTTGTATTTAACATGAAGCAAATTTGGTAGTTAATAAATTTATTTTAAAACGAGAAAGAACGTGTTGTGTCGGCGTTACGCCAAACTACTTTTATACCCGTACTCAGTCGGTATGATTTATGTGGAATTTTCAAATGTTTGATCAGTTTTTAAATTTTACATTTTTTTGCTACATCTGTCATCTACATCGACATCTACATCAGTTCTCACAAAAACACACGTACACTGCGTATCAACCCTAAATGTCGTCTTTGTTGCGAGGGGTGGGGCTTCTTTGAGATCGAGGCGCTCATTTGTACGAAAAACCAAATCGACTCGTTTTTTTTTGTGTGAGTACGAAAAAGAGAGGGAATGATGTTTTTCGAAATGGTGTTCTCTCTTGTGGCTATATTAATGATCCGATCCGATTTAGATTTGGGCCCTGATAGATTTGGCGTTTCTCTATGATTATGCATTTTTCGTTTTCTCTTATCTTCAAGATTGTGGACGCCACAAATGTGCGCCTTTTGTGGGGGTGGAAGTGGGCGGGGCGAAATTTTGAAACACTTTTCTAGGAGTGAGATATAACATCAGTCTGAAAAAAAAGAGTGAGATATCATATCAGTTTAGAAACCAAATTTTGTTGCTCTAGCTCTTATAGCCTCCGAGCAATGGGCGACAAACAACGGACGGACAGACAGTCGGACATTTACCACAAATACAATACAATATACCCTATTACTCTTCGAGTACGGGTATAAAAATCGTTCCGTTGGCATTCTTTTGGACATTTGGAAATTTTTATACCCGTACTCAAAGAGTAAAAGGGTATATTGTATTTGTGGTAAAAGTGGATGTGTGTAACACAGAGAAGGAATCATTCTTCTTGATCACCATCAATAGCCGAATCTATGGCTGTCTGCCTGTCCGTCTTGTTTGTCGCCCAGTGCTCGGAGGCTATAAGAGTTAGGGCAACAAAATTTGGTTTCTAAACTGATATGATATCTCACTCCTACAAGTGTATTACATAATTTCGCGCCGCTCCCTTTCGCTCCCACAAAGAGCGCACATCTGTGGCGTCTACAATTTTAAAATCCTGGATTGGATCATCATATATCCAGAATAGAGAAAAACTTTTGGAAAAGCATCTTTCCCTCTCGCTCTCTCTCACCAACCAACGCGTCGCTTTGGTCGTATTTTGTGTCGCCTGGATCTCAGAGACAATACAAGTTAGAGCAAAGGAAACTTTCTGTCCAAATTCCTTCGATACCACATCAAAACAAGTGTTTTTCGAAATTTCGCCCCGCTTCGTTCCGATTCCACGAAAGTTCACAATTTTGAAGGTAAAAAAAATGAAAAATGCAGTAGCGTAGAGAATGACCAAATCTGCCAGAATGCCGAATCTGGTTCAGATTATAATTAATAATAATTCATTATTATAACCACAATGATGAAATTATCTTTCAGCAGCTAGCCCACAGCCCCTTCAGCCGCTACTGATTCTCTCTCACTCACACACACTTCCTCGTGCAGTGTACGCGGTGAACGAAACTGTGTGTTGTTGTGAATAGTGATATAGATGTAGACGACAGATGAAGCTAAAAAAAATTAAAATGAAAAAAATGGATAAAATATTTTAAAATTCCATTTAAACACCATTTTACCACAGATAAGCCTCAGAATTGCTGCATGAATCAAATAATCCTAGAAGAGGCCTTTAAAACGTAACTGTATACTCTTTGGCATTAAGACTCGCCATTTAATCATTTCACTGATAAAAACATAGTGTTCAATAGGTTATCAACCCAGAAGTTGTAAACGCAATACACTGCGATTTACCAACTCTGGCTAAGTTAGGTTAAGTTGGGTTTATAGGGCTGCTCCACCGCTGTCGAGGTCACTCGGAGGCAGTTCTGACCATTGTGATGCCCACACTCGTCATGGGCTATTGTCCGGTGCCTGGGGAGGTTTCGCGAACCATCCCGAGGCCTCTATAAAGAGCATCAGTTTCTCTAGAGGCATGTTTGCCAGTCTATCCAGGTCCTCGTGAAAGGCGCTGCCGAGTATTCGGTGACGCCCTTCCACGAGTGCAGGACAGCCACAGAAAAGGTGCTGGATGCTCTCTATTTCCTCCTCGTCCCCTGCAGCTTCGGCAGAAGTCATGGTGGGGCAGTCTCAATCTAGTGTCCATGTGGTCCCGTTATAACTCCCGTCAGTATTCGCACCTGACTCTCCCCTGAAGCTTTACGAGAGTCTAAGTGCACCGCCTGTCTGATCTCGTTCTAGCTCGGCCCATCATCTGCGCGATGATGTCTCGTAGTGCCTTCGTATGTCGCTGACGAGTCTGCTCGTGGTCTTGCAATATACCAGGGATTTGATAGCAACTTGATTGTCAACGCTGATTGTTATGTTCTTCGGAGGTGTCTCCAAGGTGTATTCCAACTTTTCCGCTTGCCATACTGCGTATATCTCCGCCACGAATACACTGCACCAGTCTGGTAGTCTTAGGGATATGTTGGTTGCTAATTCTTCAGATAATATTCTTCTCTCATTATTTATTCTTTTTCCTTGTTTGGGGCGGAAAATGTTTAGTAAAGGGGCATACGGTTGGCTGACAATTTTTATTTATACAATTAATGGTCCAACCGTATGTGTTAGTTAAAGCCTATCAGATGTTAGTGTTTATCAAGCAGCGCTTTCGCGCATCTTCTTGATGGTAGAGATTTTTATACCCGTACTCGAAGAGTAAAAGGGTATATTGTATTTGTGCTAATTGCTGTCTGTCCGTCTGTCCGTCTTGTTTGTCGCCCATTGCTCGAAGGCTATAAGAGCTAGAGCAACCAAACTTTTTATCCAGTCTGATGTGGTATCTCACTCCTAAAAAGGGTTTCCAAATTTCGCCCCGCCCACTTCCGCCCCACAAAGGGCGCACATCTGTGGCGGCCACAATTTTGAAAATAACAAGAAACTAAAAATGCAGAATCATAGAGACAGCCCATATCTATCAGGGGCCCAAATCTGAATCGGATCGGATCATTAATAAAGCCACAATAGAGGCAAATGTACGAAAAACTTCGCTCCCTCTCTTTCGCACTCACACAAAATCGAGTTGATTTGATTTTTGTATTTTTGTCGCCTGGATCTCAGAGACTATAAGAGCTAGAGCAACCAAATTTTTGCCAAGACTCCTGTGATACCAAACCTGAACAAGTGTATTTCAAAATTTCGCCCCGCCCCCTTCCGCCCCCACAAAAGACGAAAATCCACAATTTTGAAGATAGAAAAAAATAAAAATGCAGTATTGTAGAGAATGACCATATCTACCAGATTCCCAAATTTGGTTCAGATCGGATCATTATTGTAGTCACAATGATCAAACGAATTTTCAGCTGCGAGCTTCGCCCTTCCCGTTGCGGCGTAAGTCATTTATGGGGATGATTTTCGCTAATGATTCTTTTTTCGCACGCACACTCACGCTCTAACATGCTGCCTTGTGCAGTGTACGTGTGTTGTTGTGAGAAGTGGTGTAGATGAAGTAGATGTAGATGACTGATGTAGCAAACAAATGTAAGATGTAAAAAATTTGAAAATTCCACTTAAATCACATGTGTGCTGACTGAGTACGGGTATAAAAGTAGAGTCGCGGCAACAGCGACTCCGTACGTTCTTTCTCGATAATATTAAAGGTAAATGAAGGCAATGGCATAAATGCAGCCTTATTTACGTTGTTTCGCATCAAGGCGAAGTTCTTTTACATATATGCTGCTTGAAAAGTTCTGATCTTGCAATTTCAATTTCTTGTTTTGTAGACGGACAGAAATGAGGAGCCTTTTAAGTAAGGCGAAGATCTCTGCTCTTGTTGTTGCTGCTGCTGCTGCTGCTGTTGTTATTGTTGTTCATTCTTGAACACGATTTCCACCGTTCTCCTGTTTGTTCCATCGCAGGCGTAAGGGGCGATAGGCCTCTCACGCTTTTATTAGCTGCTGCTGCTGTCCGGGGCCTATGAGCTCAGGCGGCGCCGGTGCTGGTCATCGCACAGGCAATTGTAATTTTATCCAAATTGTACCCTCTTTGTAGGGTTGTCGGCGCCTTTTTAGGAACTTTTTGTTTTTGTTTTTTTTTTTTCAATTTTTGTTTTAAGCCATGTCTAATGTGTTCTTCACAGTTTCGAATGCACTTTTTTTTTTTTTTTTTTTTCGCACTCATAATTTGTTTAATTTAATCGTTTAATTTATCGTTTTATCGTTTAATTTAATATCGTCGATATTGTTAGATTAATTGTTTTCACAGCGCATTCAAACGAATAATCCTGACATCCAAATAACCGATGAAATCTACAATGAAGGATTGATTCTGATTGAGGATCAATGCTTGACTATTGCAAACAAGCTACTGATTGAAGTTGGAATGATTGCGCCAAATCGATCGATGCACGATGCATTCAACCAAGAATTAAATCGAGAGCTGCAATACAATGTTGATACATTGCAGGAATTCGTTCGAAATAATGTGCCGTTGCTGAATGAATGAACAGCAAAAGCAAGTATACGAAACATTAATGCAAGCGGTGGACAATAATACTGGTGGTCTATTCTTTCTGGACGCACCTGGAGGAACCGGGAAAACATTTGTCATTTCATTGATTTTGGCCACTATTCGATCAAGATGTGACATAGCTTTGGCGTTAGCATCATCTGAATTGCGGCGACTCTTCTAGATGGCGGTCGTACTGCACGTTCTGCGCTTAAGTTGCCACTCAATTTAAACACAATTGATACTCCAACATGCAATATTTCCCGATCCACTGCAATGGGAAAATTGTTGATGCAATGCATTGTTCATTGTTTGGGATGAGTGCACAATGGCACATAAGAAATCACTTGAAGCACTTAACTGCACACTGAACGATCTTCGGCGAAATAACAACATCTTTGGCGGCTTGATGATATTATTGGCAGGCGTTTTTAGGCAGACGTTGCCAGTAATTCCCCGTGGAACGCCTGCAGATGAACTGAATGCTTGCCTGAAGGCATCACCTTTACGGAATAACGTAAAAACATTATCGCTAACCACTAATATGAGAGTTCAACTTAAAAAAACAGAGCTCGCAAATAACTGTCGACCGTTTCTCGTAGTCTGCAAATAACAGTTTTTTCCTGACACTTTACGAAAAGACTCAGAGAGCAACCGATTTATGGGTTCTTGAATGAGCTCGCTCGCGCTCAGAGCGAAACCGTTTTTTTTCTATTCTGTTTTGTTTCGGTTGTTCCAAGACCGTTTTGTCGTGTTCAGTGAAGCAAAAGGTCTTTTTGCGTATGGATTGGTATACATTCACACGCATAGGCAAGCAAATCGTTTTGCAGACGAAATATATGAATTGCGATCGTGAATTGAGTGTGTAAGTGTGTGTAAGTAAATGTAAAGACCGTTTGCGTTGAGTTTTTCGGTCAATCGGTCTTTTGCTGACTCTCATTGTGCGAGCGTTTCTCGTTCCGCTCTTTACGCACTGCTCATTGAAAGAGCGACATACAAAGAGCTCAACGAAAAGCGCTCAACAGAAAACATAAATGAAGACAGCAAAAGTCTCTTGCTGAGAGCGAGAGCGAGAGAGCATGAACTTTTTTCGGTTGTGCTCGGAACGAGATCGCAAGAAGAAAAAACGGTCGACAGTTATTTGCGAGCTCTGCTTAAAAATGATCAAAGTGCTGCACCATTTTCCAAAAAATTGTTAGCTGTTGGAAATGGAAAAGTCCCAGTTGATGCGACATCTGGATTAATTACTCTTTCGAACGACTTTTGCCGATTTGTAGACTCTCAATTAGCTCTTATTGAAAATGTTTTCCCAAACATTAGTGTGAATTATCAGAATTATGCTTGGTTAAGTCAACGAGCAATTTTGCCGCAAAAGAATAATGATATACACGCACTGAATTTCACAATTCAATGAAAATTGGTGGCGATTTGGTGACATACAAATCCGTTGATTCCATAACAAATCCCGATGATGTAGTAAATTATCCAACGGAGTTTTTGAACTCTCAGGAGTTACCAGGATTTCCACCACATAACTTTGCAACTCAAAGTTGGTACAGTTATTATGATATTGCGTAATTTGACTTCACCGCGACTTTGGAACGATACTCGACTTTCGGTAAAAAGACTTATGCCGAATTTGATTGAGGGAACCATTATTAACGGAAAGTACGCAGGTGAAAATAAATGTATTCCTCAAATACCAATGATTCCGACTAATCTTCCGTTTGACTTCAAACGATTGCAATTTCCAGTTCGCCTTGCGTTCGCAATGACAATTAACAAGTCGCAAGGCAAATCGCTTAGTGTTTGCGGGTTAAATTTAGAAAATCATTGTTTTTCACATGGTCAGTTATACGTTGCGTGTTCACGATGGATGGGAAACCATCCGCTTTGTTTGTGTTAACGTCAGACCAAAAAACCAAAAATGTGGTTTACCAAAGAGCACTTCAGTATTTACTTTTGATTCACTTTCATTTACTTAGAGAAGTTCAACTAAATAACACTTCATTTTTGTAATCGAAATGAATTCATTACTGTTGTGAAATGAAATAAAATTTTTCCTTTTCAAATATAAAACAAACAAAAATTGTTCATCTTTTAATCACCAAATGTTACATACATAAAACGAAGCCATCTGGTGGCGAAACGGAGTTCGCCGGGCTTGCTAGTCTATATGTATGTATAAAAAAGAAAGTCATGTTAGTTACCTCATTTATAACTCAAGAACGGCTGTACCGATGTGGCTAAAAATTGGGGGGTTGGTATCTTAGAGCAAGGAGAGTTAAATAGGATACTGTAAACGTTAGTCACTATAAAACGTGGTATAAAAAAAAGTAAATCCTCGAATTCGCATTCTCAATAACATTGTCAATACATCGACATGTATGTCAAAATAGATGTATGTTAGATATGTTTAACTTTCATTAGGTTGAACAAAGCCAAACTACGTTCGATTAACTATTAACAAAAACGCATCAGACGTGGAATAACAAAACGCATCTCGAACAGCTTTGTCCATGAATGAATGGTTGAAAATATGAGTTGTGAAGTAAAATTTTAGGTGAATTGAAGTGAAGTGGAGTTTATTTTAAAATGCCGCGGCCAAGACGATCGAATCTTTCCAAGTAAAGCCGTATTGCAAGAAGGATACGAAACACTGCAAATAAAAAAGGACTGAAGAAGAACAAGAAATTGCACGTGAACAGCGCCGCGTTAGTATGGCCTGACTTCGTGCTTCTCGATCACAAGAGCAATTGAGGCAGAGATTTAAATCGAGCAGCGTTTCGATACGATTGCAGCAATGATTACAACTTGCATCCAAGCGTTGGCATTGGGCAAATGAACGTTGTTTGCGAGTATTGTGGTGCATTAAAGTTTTCCGGAGAAACGCCCGGATTATGCTGCTTTACTGGTTAAGTGAAATCGCTATTGTTGACTCCGCCACCTAAGCCATTGTATTCCGTAGTAATCATGTTTCGAAACATAAACCAACCAAACTTGTGCAACGGTACGCGTTTGGTGGTTAGACAACAATGTACAATGTACGATGAACATTGTAATTTACGCGACGATACTGAAAGGAAAATTCAAAGGTGAGGAAGTTCTCATTTCGAGGATCCCGATGATCCCAACCGATATGCCGTTTGAATTTAAAAGACTTCAATTTCCGATCCGTCTTGCATTTGCCATGACCATCAATAAATCACAAGGCCAATCCTTAAAAGTTTGTGATTTGAATCTAGAACATCCATATTTTTCCCATGGTCAATTATATGTTGCATGTTCACGGGTCGGAAGTCCATCTGCTTTGTTTGTTTTTGCGCCTGATGATAAAACAAAAAATGTCGTGTATCACAAGGTACTTACATAGCTGAGGAGCAAACTATATACTAAAATTTTTTTTAATAAAAAAAAAAAATTAATAAATTCCAAAATCTGCTTATAAATTCCAAAATCGGCTTATTTATTGTCTTCAAGGCGGAACAGAGTTCACCGGTTCAGCTTAGTATGTATGTATATAAATAAATAAGTATATGAATGTGCCGCCAAATAGGGTAATATTTATATTCCCCACTTCAATATTTGAATAAATAAATAAAATAAATAACATATACATATAATAACATACATATTCATATACATAATATACATATACATCGACTCCTTACATACAAAACTCAAAACATATATTCTCATACAAAAATCCAAACACAAACGAGAAAGAACGTACGGAGTCGCTGGCAAAATTTTGAAATAAACTTGCACTGAAGCGATATCACAGGAGTCTAGACAGAAAGTTTGGTTGTTTTAGCTCTTATAGTCTCTGAGATCGAGGCGCTCATCTATACGAAAAACCAAAACGACTCGATTTGTGTGAGTGCGAAAGAGAGGGAGCGAAGTTTTTTTGTATGTTTTTCTCTATTGTGGCTATATTAATGATCCGATCCGATTCAGATTTCGGCACCTGATATGGTCTTTCTCTATGATTCTGCATTTTCGTTTTCTGTTATCTTCAAAATTGTGGACGCCACAGATGTGCGCCCTTTGTGGGGGCGGAAGTGGGCGGGGCGAAATTTTACGACATTTTTCTAGGAGTGAGATATAGCACTCAGACAGTACATATGTGATTCACATATGTACATACATATGTAAATCACATGTGTACTGACTGAGTACGGGTACTTTTTTACATTTTTCCTGCATCTATCATCTACATCTACATCACTTCACCTGCACAGCTGAAGGGTGGTCGGCTATCTGCTGAAAATTCATTTCATTATTGTGGCTACAATAATGATCCGATCTGAACCTACGTAGATCATTCTCTACGATACTGCATTTTTCGTTTTTTTCTATCTTAGAAATTGTGGATTTTCGTCTTTTGTGGTGACTGGAGGGGGCGGGGCTAAATTTTGAAATACACTTTTACTAAAGTGATATCACAGGAGTCTGGGCGAGAGGGAACGATGATTTTCGAAATGGTTTTCTTCATTGTGGCTATATTAATGATCCGATCCGATTCAGATTTGGGCCCTGATAGATATCGTCTTTCTCTATGAATCTGCATTACCCAGGGCTGGGTAATTCCCTCTCCCCACCAAGTGTAGACAAAGTTTTGAGATTACGACCTCTCGGGACATCATACCAGACAAAACGACAATATACCGCAAAAACTTTCTAAAAACTGAACCAAACAATTAGACGGCTGTCAAATGATTGAAGTATAGTTGTTCCCACTTCGCGCGCCTACTCTACCTGTAGTCAAACATAACATGCAGAGGCCATCCTCTGCTGGAACGGTTACGTCTGGTATAATCCGCCACGCGTCCTCCCTCTAAATTATTTTAAACCTTCATCTTCGTAAGTAAGTTTCAATATATTTTAAATTCCAAAAAATCTCATCTCTTAACTATTTGACAATAAAATTTTTAAATAAATGAAAATAAATAAGAACAAAACGAAAAAAGACACCAACTATTCAACGACAAAAAAATGAAATATTCGTTTTGGTTCATTAATTGGGGTTTGGTTTTGATGGGCCCTCCCGAGACTAACCTCCCAAGAGCTCTTGTTCAGGGGTCGTAGGTGCAGAACTAATACAAGCCGTCGACAACAAAAACAACTTGCCACACCTCCACCCAAATAGTGGACTCGTGAGACCCCGCGTTGCGCGCTTGGGTTAATCTCATATGTTATTGTGTTTTTTTTTGTGTCGGACAAATACTTCGCGCAGTACAATGGGAACTATTTTGTTTACGTTATGGTTTACATAAATGGTACGACAAAATATACACATAGTTCTCTGCTCAGTTAATTTCATCTGACAAAAAGGTATTGTGTTCACTGTGAAAACGAAATTAATCCCTTATTATTCGTTTCCTCACATTTCAATTGGAAACCATCAAATCAATCACGTGTATTGTGAACATTTTTCAACAGCAGGCATTTGTCCTTAAGGTGGTAAGTTGAACTGTGTAAATTATGTGGATCGTGCATTTGAGGTTAAATTCACCACCTCTGTCCACAGTCCAAAATGCCTAAAAAGACGACGTGCGAACATCGGCCGCCGCACAAGACCTGCAAGCCAGCAACAAGTATGATCAATGCTTGACTATTACAAACAAGCTACTGATTGAAGTAGGAATGATTGCGCCAAATCGATCGATGCACGATGCATTCAACCAAGAATTAAATCGAGAGCTGCAATACAATGTTGATACATTGCAGGAATTCGTTCGAAATAATGTGCCGTTGCTGAATGAACAGCAAAAGCAAGTATACGAAACATTAATGCAAGCGGTGGACAATAATACTGGTGGTCTATTCTTCCTGGACGCACCTGGAGGAACCGGGAAAACATTTGTCATTTCATTGATTTTGGCCACTATTCGATCAAGATGTGACATAGCTTTGGCGTTAGCATCATCTGGAATTGCGGCGACTCTTCTAGATGGCGGTCGTACTGCACGTTCTGCGCTTAAGTTGCCACTCAATTTAAACACAATTGATACTCCAACATGCAATATTTCCCGATCCACTGCAATGGGAAAATTGTTGATGCAATGCATTGTTCATTGTTTGGGATGAGTGCACAATGGCACATAAGAAATCACTTGAAGCACTTAACTGCACACTGAACGATCTTCGGCGAAATAACAACATCTTTGGCGGCTTGATGATATTATTGGCAGGCGTTTTAGGCAGACGTTGCCAGTAATTCCCCGTGGAACGCCTGCAGATGAACTGAATGCTTGCCTGAAGGCATCACCTTTACGGAATAACGTAAAACATTATCGCTAACCACTAATATGAGAGTTCAACTTAAAAACAGAGCTCGCAAATAACTGTCGACCGTTTCTCGTAGTCTGCAAATAACAGTTTTTTCCTGACACTTTACGAAAAGACTCAGAGAGCAAACCGATTTATGGGTTCTTGAATGAGCTCGCTCGCGCTCAGAGCGAAACCGTTTTTTTCTATTCTGTTTTGTTTCGGTTGTTCCAAGACCGTTTTGTCGTGTTCAGTGAAGCAAAAGGTCTTTTGCGTATGGATTGGTATACATTCACACGCATAGGCAAGCAAATCGTTTTGCAGACGAAATATATGAATTGCGATCGTGAATTGAGTGTGTAAGTGTGTGTAAGTAAATGTAAAGACCGTTTGCGTTGAGTTTTTCGGTCAATCGGTCTTTTGCTGACTCTCATTGTGCGAGCGTTTCTCGTTCCGCTCTTTACGCACTGCTCATTGAAAGAGCGACATACAAAGAGCTCAACGAAAAGCGCTCAACAGAAAACATAAATGAAGACAGCAAAAGTCTCTTGCTGAGAGCGAGAGCGAGAGAGCATGAACTTTTTCGGTTGTGCTCGGAACGAGATCGCAAGAAGAAAAACGGTCGACAGTTATTTGCGAGCTCTGCTTAAAAATGATCAAAGTGCTGCACCATTTTCCAAAAATTGTTAGCTGTTGAAATGGAAAAGTCCCAGTTGATGCGACATCTGGATTAATTACTCTTTCGAACGACTTTTGCCGATTTGTAGACTCTCAATTAGTCTTATTGAAAATGTTTTCCCAAACATTAGTGTGAATTATCAGAATTATGCTTGGTTAAGTCAACGAGCAATTCTTGCCGCAAAGAATAATGATATACACGCACTGAATTTCACAATTCAATGAAAAATTGGTGGCGATTTGGTGACATACAAATCCGTTGATTCCATAACAAATCCCGATGATGTAGTAAATTATCCAACGGAGTTTTTGAACTCTCAGGAGTTACCAGGATTTCCACCACATAACTTGCAACTCAAAGTTGGTACAGTTATTATGATATTGCGTAATTTGACTTCACCGCGACTTTGGAACGATACTCGACTTTCGGTAAAAAGACTTATGCCGAATTTGATTGAGGGAACCATTATTAACGGAAAGTACGCAGGTGAAAATAAATGTATTCCTCAAATACCAATGATTCCGACTAATCTTCCGTTTGACTTCAAACGATTGCAATTTCCAGTTCGCCTTGCGTTCGCAATGACAATTAACAAGTCGCAAGGCAAATCGCTTAGTGTTTGCGGGTTAAATTTAGAAAATCATTGTTTTTCACATGGTCAGTTATACGTTGCGTGTTCACGATGGATGGGAAACCATCCGCTTTGTTTGTGTTAACGTCAGACCAAAAAACAAAAAATGTGGTTTACCAAAGAGCACTTCAGTATTTACTTTTGGATTCACTTTCATTTACTTAGAGAAGTTCAACTAAATAACACTTCATTTTTGTAATCGAAATGAATTCATTACTGTTGTGAAATGAAATAAAAATTTTTCCTTTTCAAATATAAAACAAACAAAAATTGTTCATCTTTTTTTAATCACCAAATGTTACATACATAAAACGAAGCCATCTGGTGGCGAAACGGAGTTCGCCGGGCTTGCTAGTCTATATGTATGTATAAAAGAAAGTCATGTTAGTTACCTCATTTATAACTCAAGAACGGCTGTACCGATGTGGCTAAAAATTGGGGTTGGTATCTTAGAGCAAGGAGAGTTAAATAGGATACTGTAAACGTTAGTCACTATAAAACGTGGTATAAAAAAAGTAAAATCCTCGAATTCGCATTCTCAATAACATTGTCAATACATCGACATGTATGTCAAAATAGATGTATGTTAGATATGTTTAACTTTCATTAGGTTGAACAAAGCCAAACTACGTTCGATTAACTATTAACAAAAACGCATCAGACGTGGAATAACAAAACGCATCTCGAACAGCTTTGTCCATGAATGAATGGTTGAAAATATGAGTTGTGAAGTAAAAATTTTAGGTGAATTGAAGTGAAGTGGAGTTTATTTTAAAAATGCCGCGGCCAAGACGATCGAATCTTTCCAAGTAAAGCCGTATTGCAAGAAGGATACGAAACACTGCAAAATAAAAGGACTGAAGAAGAACAAGAAATTGCACGTGAACAGCGCCGCGTTAGTATGGCCTGACTTCGTGCTTCTCGATCACAAGAGCAATTGAGGCAGAGATTTAAATCGAGCAGCGTTTCGATACGATTGCAGCAATGATTACAACTTGCATCCAAGCGTTGGCATTGGGCAAATGAACGTTGTTTGCGAGTATTGTGGTGCATTAAAGTTTTCCCGGAGAAACGCCCGGATTATGCTGCTTTACTGGTTAAGTGAAATCGCTATTGTTGACTCCGCCACCTAAGCCATTGTATTCCGTAGTAATCATGTTTCGAAACATAAACCAACCAAACTTGTGCAACGGTACGCGTTTGGTGGTTAGACAACAATGTACAATGTACGATGAACATTGTAATTTACGCGACGATACTGAAAGGAAAAATTCAAAGGTGAGGAAGTTCTCATTTCGAGGATCCCGATGATCCCAACCGATATGCCGTTTGAATTTAAAAAGACTTCAATTTCCGATCCGTCTTGCATTTGCCATGACCATCAATAAATCACAAGGCCAATCCTTAAAAGTTTGTGATTTGAATCTAGAACATCCATATTTTTCCCATGGTCAATTATATGTTGCATGTTCACGGGTCGGAAGTCCATCTGCTTTGTTTGTTTTTGCGCCTGAATAAAAAACAAAAAATGTCGTGTATCACAAGGTACTTTTTACATAGCTGAGGAGCAAACTATATACTAAAATTTTTTTTTAAAAAAAAAATTAATAAATTCCAAAATCTGCTTATAAATTCCAAAATCGGCTTATTTATTGTCTTCAAGGCGGAACAGAGTTCACCGGTTCAGCTAGTATGTATATAAATAAATAAGTATATGAATGTGCCGCCAAATAGGGTAATATTTATATTCCCCACTTCAATATTTGAATAAATAAATAAAATAAATAACATATACATATAATAACATACATATTCATATACATAATATACATATACATCGACTCCTTACATACAAAACTCAAAACATATATTCTCATACAAAAATCCAAACACAAACGAGAAAGAACGTACGGAGTCGCTGGCAAAATTTTGAAATAAACTTGCACTGAAGCGATATCACAGGAGTCTAGACAGAAAGTTTGGTTGTTTTAGCTCTTATAGTCTCTGAGATCGAGGCGCTCATCTATACGAAAACCAAAACGACTCGATTTGTGTGAGTGCGAAAGAGAGGGAGCGAAGTTTTTTTGTATGTTTTTCTCTATTGTGGCTATATTAATGATCCGATCCGATTCAGATTTCGGCACCTGATATGGTCTTTCTCTATGATTCTGCATTGTCGTTTTCTGTTATCTTCAAAATTGTGGACGCCACAGATGTGCGCCCTTTGTGGGGGCGGAACTGGGCGGGGCGAAATTTTACGACATTTTTCTAGGAGTGAGATATAGACACTCAGATAGTACATATGTGATTCACATATGTACATACATATGTAAATCACATGTGTACTGACTGAGTACGGGTACTTTTTACATTTTTTCCTGCATCTATCATCTACATCTACATCACTTCACCTGCACAGCTGAAGGGTGGTCGGCTATCTGCTGAAAATTCATTTCATTATTGTGGCTACAATAATGATCCGATCTGAACCTACGTAGATCATTCTCTACGATACTGCATTTTTCGTTTTTTTCTATCTTAGAAATTGTGGATTTTCGTCTTTTTGTGGTGACTGGAGGGGCGGGGGCTAAATTTTGAAATACACTTTTACTAAAGTGATATCACAGGAGTCTGGGCGAGAGGGAACGATGATTTTCGAAATGGTTTTCTTCATTGTGGCTATATTAATGATCCGATCCGATTCAGATTTGGGCCCCTGATAGATATCGTCTTTCTCTATGAATCTGCATTACCCAGGGCTGGGTAATTTCCCCCCACCAAGTGTAGACAAAGTTTTGAGATTACGACCTCTCGGGACATCATACCAGACAAAACGACAATATACCGCAAAAACTTTCTAAAAACTGAACCAAACAATTAGACGGCTGTCAAATGATTGAAGTATAGTTGTTCCCACTTCGCGCGCCTACTCTACCTGTAGTCAAACATAACATGCAGAGGCCATCCTCTGCTGGAACGGTTACGTCTGGTATAATCCGCCACGCGTCCTCCCTCTAAATTATTTTAAACCTTCATCTTCGTAAGTAAGTTTCAATATATTTTAAATTCCAAAAATCTCATCTCTTAACTATTTGACAATAAAATTTTAAATAAATGAAAATAAATAAGAACAAAACGAAAAAAAGACACCAACTATTCAACGACAAAAAAAAATGAAATATTCGTTTTGGTTCATTAATTGGGGTTTGGTTTTGATGGGCCCTCGAGACTAACCTCCCAAGAGCTCTTGTTCAGGGGTCGTAGGTGCAGAACTAATACAAGCCGTCGACAACAAAAACAACTTGCCACACTCCTCCACCCAAATAGTGGACTCGTGAGACCCCGCGTTGCGCGCTTGGGTTAATCTCATATGTTATTGTGTTTTTTTGTGTCGGACAAATACTTCGCGCAGTACAATGGGAACTATTTTGTTTACGTTATGGTTTACATAAATGGTACGACAAAAATATACACATAGTTCTCTGCTCAGTTAATTTCATCTGACAAAAAGGTATTGTGTTCACTGTGAAAACGAAATTTAAAAAAAAAGTTATTCGTTTCCTCACATTTCAATTGGAAACCATCAAATCAATCACGTGTATTGTGAACATTTTTTCAACAGCAGGCATTTGTCCTTAAGGTGGTAAGTTGAACTGTGTAAATTATGTGGATCGTGCATTTGAGGTTAAATTCACCACTCTGTCCACAGTCCAAAATGCCTAAAAGACGACGTGCGAACATCGGCCGCCGCACAAGACCTGCAAGCCAGCAACAAGTATGATCAATGCTTGACTATTACAAACAAGCTACTGATTGAAGTAGGAATGATTGCGCCAAATCGATCGATGCACGATGCATTCAACCAAGAATTAAATCGAGAGCTGCAATACAATGTTGATACATTGCAGGAATTCGTTCGAAATAATGTGCCGTTGCTGAATGAACAGCAAAAGCAAGTATACGAAACATTAATGCAAGCGGTGGACAATAATACTGGTGGTCTATTCTTCCTGGACGCACCTGGAGGAACCGGGAAAACATTTGTCATTTCATTGATTTTGGCCACTATTCGATCAAGATGTGACATAGCTTTGGCGTTAGCATCATCTGGAATTGCGGCGACTCTTCTAGATGGCGGTCGTACTGCACGTTCTGCGCTTAAGTTGCCACTCAATTTAAAACACAATTGATACTCCAACATGCAATATTTCCCGATCCACTGCAATGGGAAAATTGTTGATGAAATGCAAGCTCATTGTTTGGGATGAGTGCACAATGGCACATAAGAAATCACTTGAAGCACTTAACTTCACACTGAAGGATCTTCGGCGAAATAACATCTTTGGCGGCTTGATGATTTTATTGGAAGGCGATTTCAGGAGATTGCAGTGGCCACTTAATGGACTGTAATATTTGTTTGGACGTCCAATTTTTGACCAAAAAGGACGAGTATTTCCTTGCATTGTCTTGCTGAAAAATGCATTTTTTTTTAGCAAAAAGACCCATATTCCCGATGACTTCTCCAATATCCTTTTTTAGAATGCTTAAATATTATTCCTTATGCATTATTACATTGATCAAGGATCCAAGGATCCAACTCCATTTTGATTTATACCGCCCCAAACCATAATTGAGTCGCCACCGTGCTTGACGGTTTAGCGCACAGTACTCAAAATTAAAAGGGCTATGGACTTATTATTAAACAATTTTCAAAATAAATATTTGTTAAAAGTCAACGGAGTGCAAAACTGTAACATTTGACTATTTTTACATTTTGTTTGCCTTTTTTCCAGCTTATCAAACGTATCCAAATTTTTCTGGAAACAAACAATTGACGAAGTGGCAATAGTCATATAGTCAAAATAGTCAATAGTCATAGTTGGTGGCCAATTTAAAGATCTTAAAAAATTTGTGCTTCATCGTAGAAATAAGCAGCTTGTTTATGATAGGTCAAGAAGGAATAAAGAAAGTTAGTGTATTAGTTAAAGTATTGTTTTCACGGGTAGGCAAACCTTCGGCCTTCATTATTTATTGTTCAATATCGATGCAGTAGCGAAGCGCGCGGGTCTGCCAAATAATTTAATTTTTTCAAAAATAAATTTATTTTTAACGTTTATAATCGACGCCCTTCTCATCCAAGCAACCACAATGTGCCACTGTGAAGCGTGGCCGGGCTTTCTAGCAAACCATAAGCTCACATACATACATATACATATGTACATATATATGACTATGTACGGGTATAAAAACAGTGTCGCATATTTATATGAATTTTATATTGAAGTCTAAGTTTCGTCGAAAGATGTTTATTTTGTACGTTGCGCGGATTTTAAAATGTCTGTTTCACCGTTTCTACCGCTAAATTCCACTTTAAGCTCTTTCACATTATCCTCCTCCTCAATACAAATCACTTAAACATATATCATACAAATGGGACGAGCCATTCCAGCTCTTCCAGAAAAAACACGCAATTTTCTTATATACAGAATGCACATATATTTTTATCACATATAAATAAATAATGCTAAAATCTTATATTTATTTTAGAGTTTATTCCATCAATAGACAAATTATTTGATGAAGACTTGCTTATTGGCAAGGGAGTCACTTTGGAGTCAATTCGGCCGTTGGCATATTCTACCTTAGCAGATCTAGCTCATCATGTTCGTCAAAGTCTAAGCTTGGACGTGTTAATAAAAGCAGTAAATCTGTTTTCAAAAAAAATGTGCATGATGAGACACTTGCCGTAGGAATTCAAACTATGTCTTGTAAACTTTTATTAAATCTCGTTGATTGCTTACGTCATCACAGTGAACTGGAGCCTCAGCGATCCCGACAAATTTTGTCAAAACTATTGAAGGTTTTGTGAAAAAAATTTGAAACGATTGCCAAAATTCAACTGCCTTTAATCGTTCAAAAATGGTAAGTACCCATCACAAAACATACAGATATATGTAGATAAATATTCTATACGAGCCCCGACCACTATTAATTCGTACGGCAAGCTTTTTACCCATATGCAATGTTTAACAGACATTGTTGTTTAACAACAACAACAATAATAACAAACAGTTTTTTAATGCTTTTGCTTAATTGATAAGAAAAAATATTGCCACTAATTATTCGTACGGTGTGCTAGTTTAGCTTAGAATTGAAAGAAGATCAAAAGAAAAGGAAACAGTGCAACAAAATCACTATCTAGTCATAATCTGGAAGCAGTCTTTTAATGCAGAGTGTAAGAAATATGTAATTGCATAAAATTAGTCAAAGTTTAGCAACGATGGCACGTGGTAAGCCGATTTGCAACGAAATCAGAAGTTTGGTTTTAGATTAGTATAAATCGGGGATCACTTTTGGTGAAATAGCCAAGAAATTAAATCTGGCTTAGTCGTCCGTTCAAGGCCTTATAAACAATTTTAAAAAAATGGCAATATTGAAAATAATGTCGCAAAAAGAGGTCGAAAATCGACAATAACAGCTCGTGACAAAAGAGCCCTGGCCACAATGGTGAAGGTTGATCGTCGCCAAATCTTGAGAAATGTAGCCTCTGAGTGGTCTGATAAAATCGGAAAAAGTGTGAAGCGTGAATGGAAGCGCCTGCAGTTGCGAGATATTGGATATAACTTCTTTAAAGTATCTATAGTGATTATTCATGTTACATACTCAGAGTACTTATTACTCTTAGGCCAAGGAAACACCATTGCTTTCGCTTCGTTAAAAGAAGAAGCGTTTACAATGGGCTCGGGAACGGATGTCTTCGACTCAAAGGCAATGAATCACCATCATATATAGCGATGAATCTAAATTTGATCTGTGTGTCGGTGATGCGCGAAGGAGATCATCCGTAACAAGAGAGAAGCGTACCATAAAGACTGCCTGAAAAGGACAGTTAAGTTCCCTGCAAGCAAAATGGTGTGGGGTCGTATGTCTGCCAAAGGGGTAGGAAAACTTCACTTCATTGAGGGAATAGTTAACGCAGAAAAATACGTTACAATTTTTAGAAGAAAGTTTTTCTGCCATCAACACCAAAACTGGCTGACAGTGGTGAATACACATTTAAGCAGGATGGAGCATCATCTCATGCTGCCAAACGAACCAAATCATGGCTGCAGTTTAATAAAATTGGGGTCTTAGATAGGCCTTAGATGGCCTTCAAATGGCCTGGACCTCAGCCCAATCGAGAATATATGGGAAATAATGAAAAGAAATCTAAAAAATGAGCCTCAAAGAACCCTTCCTGACCTAAAAAGAAAACTTCAAGAGATGTGGGACTCTATTTAAAATAAACAATACCAGGTTTATTAAAATCTATGCCAAATCGTTGTAAATGTGTTGAAGAAGCCAAGGTGATGTTACACAATATTAATATAAAAAAAAATTATATTTGTAATCAAACAGTTAATATTTAGCACCGTACGAATAATTAGTGGCAATATTTTTCTTATCAATTAAGCAAAGCATTCAAAAAACTGTTTGTTATTATTGTTGTTGTTGTAGTACAACAAAAACTTTTTTTTCTAAGCTTAAGAAAATAAAAGGATCTTTCAGAAAAAATAAGTTCGCATGTGTTATCTACATTAATATTGGAAATATCGTCTGTAACATTGCATATGGGTAAAAAGCTTTTGCCGTACGAATTAATAGTGGTCGGGGCTCGTACAGATAAATATACTATTTAGATATAGTTGTATGTGTGTTTTGACAGGGTCATTTAAGAATGATTTCCAAAATTTGTACATAAAATTTACAAATAACACTTATTTTTAGTTTTTTCAATAAAAAATATCTTTTTTAAGTGACGATATTTAAACTTTCATTTTAAAAATCAAAAATAAAAGTTAAACTGATCATTTTATAAATATTTCGGGGCCGCCGGGTCTTCGTTAACGATTATGACGCCGTCCCCTACGAGTACAATTGTTTTTAAATGGCTGGTCTGCGAGTGACAGAGGGCTGTGCCTCCTGCGTGCAATGCTCGTGCGCAAATCACACCTTCATCCCAGTTGAGGCCACGCAGAGCTAACTAAAAACGTTTGACCACCTAGAAATCTGTTCCGAAAAACTTTAACTTGGGGTCTAGTTTAACACTCCAATGCAATGGTTCTCGCAAGAGAACCACCGCAGAGGGTGTAAGGAGCCAACAAGAGGCTGGAGCGTTGAAATGTCATTACTTTACATTTCGAGGCATTCATGACTGAAAGTTATTAATTTCGGATTGCAAGCGAGAGTGAAATGAAATGTCCTTATACTGGACACAGAGTTTAACATCATCCGCATACATGAGTACTCGAGAGTTTGTTAATACTGAAGGCAGGTCATTAATAAATGGTACTCTAGAAGTAACCTTAACAGGTGAAGAAAAGCTGTTTTCGAAGAGGAATCTTCAAGACCTAGAGCAAAAAGTAGGTAAAAATCCGTTTCAAAAGAATGGGCGGAAACCTAAAAGATCAAGTTTTTGTGGTTTACAGAGTCAAATGCATTACTGAAATCGGTGTAAATAACAATGATAAAAAGATAATTAAAGTAAATAACTGTAATAAATTCGCTAACCGAGCTATTACATAGCGAGAGAGAGAAGAGCCAACTTCTTGAAATTTTTTTATAAAGTCCTGATTTTATGTTTTTATACCCGTACTCGAAGAGTAAAAGGGTATATTGTATTTGTGGTAAAAGTGGATGTGTGTAACATAGAGAAGGAATAATTTCCGACCATATAAAGCATCAATAGCCGAGTCGATATAGCCCTGTCTGTCCGTCCGTCTGTCTGTCCGTCTGTCTGTCCGTCCGTCTGTCTGTCTGTCTGTCCGTCTGTCTGTCTGTCCGTCTTGTTTGTCGCCCATTGCTCGGAGGCTATAAGAGATAGAGCATCCAAATTTGTTTTCCAAACTGATGTGATCTCTCACTCCTGGAAAAGTGGTTAAAAATTTCGCCCCGCCCACTTTCGCCCCCACAAAGGGCGCAAATCTGTGGCGTCGACAATTTTGAAAATTACAGAAAACTAAAAATGCAGAATCATAAAGAAAGACCAGCGGCTCAAATCTGAATTGCATTGGATCATTAGTATATCCACAATAGAGAAACCATATCGAAAAAAACATTGTTCCCTCTCGCTCGCTCGGACAGACAGACAGACGGACAGACATGGCTATATCGACTCGCCTATTTATGCTGATCAAGAATATATATACTTTATAGGGTCGGATATTATTCCTTCTCTATGTTACACACATCCACTTTCACCACAAATACAATATACCCTTTAACTCATCCAGTACGGGTATAATAATGCATTTTTTTTCCAAGAGTAAAAGGGTATTGTATTTTTGGTAACGGTGAATGTAAAAGTTTTTGGTTGTTTTTTTACGGCAGACCTTTTATACCCGTACTCGAATAGTGAAAGGGTTTACTCTTTCAGACGTACTCGTCTATCTGCCCGTCTTGTTTGTTGCCTAGTGCCAAAGATATCGTAGATAATGACCATATCTGCCAGACTGCTGAATTCAGAATGGTTCAGAACGGATCATTATTATAGAATCTCAATATCAAAATGTAATATTCAGCTAGCTCCCTCCCATTCAGCCGCTGATTTTCTCTCCCGCTTCACACTATTCACACACTCTGACTCGTGCAGTGTACTCGCGTTGTTGTGAGAAGTGATGTTGATGTATGTAGATGACAGATGCAGCAAAAAAATGTAAAATGTAAAAACTTATAAACTATTTAAAAATTCCACATAAATTACATGTGTACTGACTGAGTACGGGTATAAAAGTAGTGTAGCGGTAACGGCGACTTAACACTTTCCTTATCGTTTTTTAAAGAATGGTTATTTTTTACGACAGACCTTTTTTTTTTTTAAATTATGTAACTGTGATGTATTATAATGAAGAAAGAAGAATATCTACTCTGGTTAAGAAACCCTGGAAGAAACTCTGGTTATTAGTTCCTCCATCGGATTAACCGATTGTGACTCGACCAATGTGGACAAGCAGTTGGTTTTCACTTCATTGTGTATACCATTTCCTGAAAGAGATAAGTAAAACCGTGAGTTGTTCAACTTTACCATGAATTGATCCTTGTCCCGAACCCATGAGAGACCAGTCCACCACAACTGAAAGTCGATAAGGTCGGTAGCCATGAGGCCCCTAGATGCACAGTCAGCTGGGTTTGTTTTGGAGTCCACATGACGCCAAGCATGGCAGAATTTCCGAGGTCCGATTCCCAAAGTGAAATGTCTTCAGCTGGGCTGGTGCATATGAGAGCGATGATAAAACAATTGTAGAATCGCACCATGCAAATACAGTAGTATTTCTGTGTTGAAATGCAGCCTTAATTGAGCGTATTAGTTGGCTCAGTAGAAGCGCTCCGCAAAGTTCCAGCCGTGGCAGAAATTGTTGTTTGAGTGGGGCCACCCTTGTCTTTGCAGCCACCATCGATACGGAAATAGAGCCATCGTCGTGTATTACTCTGCTGTACACCAAAGCAGCGTATGCCTTCATTGAAGCATCGGAGAATCCGTGCAACTCGATGTAGTCTGCGTCGTTGACAAGCAGGCATGGGAGTTGAAACTGCTGCAAAGTGTCGAGGTCTGCTCGCCACTTCAGCCAATTTTCCGCCAGTTTGTTTGAAGTGGATCATCCCAATCCGGATTGGGTAGCAATAATCCTTGAAAAGATGATCTTGAATTGAACCACGACGGGTGCTATAAGTCCAAGTGGGTCAAATATCCGTGATAAGTGGAACAAGACTTGTCTCTTTGTGCAACTAGGATTTGCAGATAGACCAACATTGTAAGTTAACGTGTCCTTTCAAGGATGCCAGTAGAGTCCTAGAACTTTAACTGGTGACGATTGAGTTAGCTGGGTGAAGGCAAAGGTATCCACAGTTATGGCGCAGGACATAAGTTGTATCAGTTCGTTTCGATTCCGTAGCAGATCATCCTCACTGTTTGCTCCAGTAAGAACATAGCCAATGTAGAAATCCTCCAAAATGATTTTGCAGCGTTCGGGATTTCGTGCCGATGATCCGAAGCCAGTTGTTCCAACACCCGAACCGCTAGGAATGGTGCACATGAGGTTCCGTATCTGACAGTATATAATTGAAAGTGCGTAATTTGTTCGGTTGGATATTCGCTCCAAACGATTCTCTATGCGTGCCGCTTTTTCATAATGTCCGCCGAGAATACGAATTTGTACATTCTGAATCGGAGGCACACAGCAAACAAATCGCGTTGGATACTGGGTCCTATAAAAGAGTGTCATTCAAGGCCTTGCCATTGGTGTCGCGAAAGGAACTCTCAAAAACTACACGGAGTTTTCGACCCAACACAGGGTGGTGTGGCATATAGAAATGCTGTCCTGCAGTGACTTCGTCTGCCGACAGTTCTCGCATGTGTCCCAACGTTTCATATTTTCGCATGAAATTGATGTATTGGATTCGTAGCTGCTTATTCTGTTGTAAGCGCCGTTCCACCGATTTGAAACGGTTAAGAGCTTCTTGTAGAGTGTCTCCAAATTCAGGATGTGCGGTGTTAAATGGAAGCTCCACGATATTCTTCCCGTTGTCATCTCGAGTGGTGGGAAAGTGTTTCTCGACCTGCTTATATTCAGGTTCCAGTTTGGTAATGCAGTCGACGCTCTCCAGCTCCCAAAACTTCTGGAGCGACGATTCCATATCCAAAGTAGTTTTAAGTGTTATTGCATTGCGTGTTTGGGATGAAAAGAGTGACGTGATAACCCATCCGAAAACAGACGAATGGGCGACAAGATTTCCCTTGCTTTCGTATATCTTCCTTCCTGTAAGTGTAGACCATACGTGATCGCTACCCAATAAAATGTCAACTGGAGCGTGCAGAAGTTGGTATCAGTCAATTGTAGATCGTTGAACACCTTGAGTGCCAAAGCGTCAATGTTTTTCCTTCCCAGTGATGACGAGATACTGCCAAGTACAGTATACGTATACATCCAGATGATCATCAGAAATCCGGGACTTAATATGGAGTTTGCTGCATCCCCTTGTGGTGTCAATTTTTACTGATGATATTCCCGAAACCAGAATGCGTGAATGTGAACGTCCAAGAGCGTGGATGCAGCGTTCTGATACATAAGAGAGTTCTGAGCCTGTATCTTATAAGAGGCGATAATCCTTCGCAACGATCATCCAAAAACTTGAAGAAATCATCGAGAGTGGGCGAGTCTTTGTCCTTACTGCGTTCAATCCACATGCGCCTCGTATCAGCGTCAAGCTTCTCGAGTGCCAGATAGATGATCCAAAAGTCTCGTCCCGTTTGGTTTACAGCATCCAGACCACGAACAATTTAATTTTTGCCCCGTCGGATACCTTACGCAAAACCGCCACATAAATTTTAGTATTTGTTGACAAGGACATAAATTGTTTCAAAATGGTGTTAACAATATGCCTCGGCCGATTGTATCTTTCTTTGAGACATTCCCATGCAGTGCTATAAGCAGTTTCAGTAATCGCCAAATGTCGTACCAAGATGGCAGCTTCATCGATCAATAGTGTTTTCAAATGATGGAACTTCTGTGTGTTCGTCAAATGCTGCTTACTATGAATTGTGCTCTCATAGATATCCTGAAAGGCTGGCCAGTCAGTGTAGTTGATAGCGAACCGCTTGATTTGAATTTTTGGCAATTCGCGTACCTCTGACTTCGCCGTCACCATAAGCACTGCTCGAATAGCTGTTGTTGTTGTTGTAGCAAACTGAGTACTGTGTCGTTGTGTAGAAAAATACCTTTCTTTTCATGACCGTTGTTTTAGTTGCTTGTAGAAACTCCTTTTTCTGTTTTCTTCCCCTGGATCCACATACCCTTCCACTCGTTGAAGAAGGGCTATGGAATCATTAAAGTTGTGAGAACCTTCCACACCCTTTGGAGCAGTTCCATCCGTGAAGTGATCTCTGCCGTTGTAGTTGGTTCAGCCTCGTGCAGCCCAAGCCAATGTGCGTGGCCTTGAGTCTTCCACGGCTCTTTACCAATGCCCTTAATTGTTCCATTGTTAACAATTATCAAAATGAATACCGAAGCACACCAACACTATACAAGAATCCGTCTCGAATGACCAAAGAATGCTGTGAAATACTCCGGTTTGAGTAGCGTGATTTTAGTGGAATGTATTTTTTATTCTTGTTCGCTTCGCTGTTTATTCTTTTAACAGAAGTTTTTTTTCTCTTCCACTCTCTTCTCTTACTTTTCTCTTCGAGATGGACTTACAACTATAAATATGACTTAGTAAATAATATCGGATCCGTTCATCAACAAGTCGTTTGAAATCAAAATGGCATGTCAGTCGAAGTTCTCGGAATTAAAACGTATTCACCACAAAATTTCCCAGTCAAAATAGTTGCTTCCAAGTAAATTAGTCATAACTTTTTCACAGCAAGTCTTGTACCATTGCAAAGTCGTGGTGGATTAAGATTCTGCAGCATAATTATGGTGGCTCAAACTTTTACTTGTAAATAGTATGGCGGCAATCCAGGTAAATTCAGAGAAACTCGACTGGATAATTTACAACATTATCTTGATTGATAAATGTATAAACCGACCTATACCCAACCATTTCTCCTGGGATGAAATTCAAAATAGATGCGTTGATCTCATTGACATCTTTATTTGTTCCGGTCAGAATTGCTTTTTCGCTCAACCAGTCATGGTTTCTATAATTTTGGTTAATATTTGAAAAAAATATTTTGAATCGTTATGAATATATCGATGGTATATTTGACCTTGAATCTGAATAAAATATACGATATAATGAGACCTCAACGTTCTATTCGCATAAGCAAAACTATTTAATTACCTTGAATGGCATGAAGTTGTCTCTTTGATATTTGTGGCGCCAAAAAGATGACATTTGAAAACCTCGAATTATACTTTCGTATATTGTTAAAAAAATGATTAGACTCAGGTGTTAATCCATTCAGTAATGTGATCAATGTGTGAGAACCTATCTCAGGCTGAGGTAGGCTCAGTCTGTCCAGGATTCTTCCCTACAAGGAATTTGTAGTTCGCGGGAACTTTAGGGCAGGGCTTGGCCGTGAGACCGAAAGTGGAGCGGGCGTCGAGTCTGACTACCGTAGGTAGTTTGGTAATCGCTCTGGGCGATGAAAGGGAAAAACGCTGACACCTGAGTTTTGGTGTGCGCGGCAATGTGTTTCTGGGTCACCTGGTTTGTATTCGCGTTCGGCGCAGGAATGACGACACTTTGTTGAGCTTTTGCTGTTTATGATTTGTCTTTATTCTTGTTTATAGATATATTTGGTTTCCTATATTGTTAGTGTCGCGTGGTAGTTCTTGCGGGTGTTTTCTTTACCGAGGCGTGTTACTGTTTACGATAGGCGAT
>CM019043.1:22121342-22202054 GCA_009664405.1 Drosophila bifasciata
AATGCATACCAGAATCGGTTAGCCCTAGAGCACTCACTCTCTCTTGCTTTTCCATAGAGCCTCCAGGCCAGCTCTAAACCCAGACAGCAAAATTCGAGTGCCAAAAATGTATGGCGTTATTTATCATACTCCTGTATTGTCTTTGTCTCTAGCACATACATTTCGGAGTGCCGAAAATAATTTTGGAAATGGTTTTGCTGTATATTGGTTGGCTAAAATATAAATCAGCTATTGTCAAAATATACTTAAAATCATCAATATTATTTAACAATCATGCATTTCATCTTAAGCAAAGGACAATCCAACTCTGGAGCACCCAACAATCAACAAGGAAACTCGACATTGCCACTAATTAACTTGCCAGAACTAAAAGATGTATGTACTGTAAACAATAATTTATACTAGAATAATAAAAATATATTTATATTTGCTTACAAGGATCAGCTGTCAAGTGAACAAGCTAAAACATCGGCATCTGGGGCTCAATGGGTGTGTTCAGTAAATGTTGCTGAGTTTCGAAGCTTAGTCAAAACTCTCGTCGGTGGAGTTAAAACAATTACTTGGGGTTTTTAATTCAAAAGTATGTGCACAATTTATTTTCAAATTTTATTTTTCTAATATCTTATATCTTCTACAGTTTCAGATTACGGATACAAGTCTTGTTACGCAAGAAAAGCTTTTTAATCCAGAGATTTTATGTGTATATATTGACTTAGTTCATTTTGCAATGGAGGCCTTAGATATTTATACAATTAACGTTAATCCAAACCAACAGCGAACTTCAGGATTAATATCTAGAAGTAAAGAAGAAAAGGAAGTTTTGGAGCATTTCAGTGGCATTGTAAGTAAAAAAAAATTTGGCTTTGACTGATTGAGCCGATTCCCGTTTTTATACCCGTACTCGAAGAGTAAAAGGGTATATTGTATTTGTGGTAAAAGTGGATGTGTGTAACACACAGAAGGAGGCGTTTCCGACCCCATAAAGTATATATATTCTTGATCAGCATCAATAGCCGAGTCGATATAGCCATGTCGACAAGACGTCCGTCTTGTTTTTCACTCATTGCTCGAAGGCTATTAGAGCTAGACCAATCAAATTGATGACTGATGTGATATCTCCTCCTAGAAAAGTGTTTCAAAATTTCGCCCCGCCCACTTCCGCCCCCAAAAGGCGCATCTGCGGCGTCCACAGTTTTAAAGATAACAGAAAACAAAAATGCAGAATCATAGCTGAAGACCATATCTATCTGGGGCCCAAATCTGAATCGGGTCGGATCATTAATATAGCCACAATAGACAAAAACATACGCAAAAACTTCGCTCCATCCCTTTCGCACTCACACAAAAATCGAGTCGATTTGGTTTTCGTAAAATGAACGCCTGGATCTCAGAGACTATAAGAGCTAGAGCAACCAAACTTTTTGCCAAGACTCCTGTGATACCAAACCTGAACAAGTGTATTTCAAAATTTCGCCCCGCCTCTTTCCGCCCCCAAAAAGACGAAAATCCACAATTTTTAAGATAGAAAAACCAAAAATGCAGTATTGTAGAAAATTACCATATCTACCAGAATTTGGTTCAGATCGGATCATTATTGTAGCCACAATGATCAAATGAATTTTCAGAAGCAATTCCCCCCCACTCCTGCAACATTAATCATTTATTGGGGTTGATTGTGGCTGCAGATTCTCTCACACACACACTCACGCTCAAACATGCTGCCTCGTGCAGTGTACGTTTGTTGTTGTGAGAACTGATGTAGATTGTGTAGATGTAGATGTCGATGACGGATGTAGCAAAATGTAAAATGTAAAACTGATAAAACATTTTAAAATTCCACATAAATCACTGAGTACGGGTATAAAAGTAGAGTCGCGTTCGAAGCGACTCCATACGTTCTTTCTCGTTATTTTTACGTAATGGTGTTCATTGTGGCTATAATAATGATCCGATCTGAACCGATTTGGCAATCTGGTAGATATGATGTTTCTCTACGATACTGTATTTTCCATTTTTTATATCTTCAAAATTGTGGGCTTTTGGGTTTGCGGAAGGGGTAGGGCGAAATTTTGGAACACACCTGTATTGAAGTGGTATCACAGGAGCTTGGACAGAAAGTTTGGTGCCTCTAGCTTTTATAGTCTGTGAGTTCCAGGCGCTCATTTCAACGAATGGGTGTGAGAGAGAGCAAGAGGGAACGATGCTTTCCAAATGGTTTTCTTTATTGTGGCTATACTAATATACTAAAGTGGGCAATTTTGAAATACACTTGTAGCAGTGTGATATCACATGAGTGATCACAGTGTGATCTTATAGTAGCTCCTAGCTCTTATAGTTTCTGATGGGCAGATGGACGGAGGGACAGACATGGCTATATCAACTCGGCTATTGATTCTGATCAATAATATACTTTATATGATGTCGGAAACGCTTCCTTCTCTATATTACACACATCCACTTTTACAGATCGAAAAGTTGTAAACCCCTTAAAGTATATTTCTTGATCAGCATCATTAGTCCAGTCGATGTCTCTTTGACGAGCGCCTAGTTCTTAGAGACTACAAGAGCAACAAAATTTTGTCTCCAGGCTTATGTGATACCTGTCTGAAACACGTGTTGTAAATAAAACGTAAATCACACGTAAATCACACGTAAATCCACATAAATCATAAACTCACTGCACACACTTAGCGACAAAAAAAAACCCGCACCTTGACCTTTTATGCATTCCTGACTTTGGAACGCTGGTGTTTCCCCAAATTTTATTCGATTTGAAACAATTTTTTTTGTATCTTTTAATCATTTTTATACAAAAGGAGATACAAAATTTGTATAATTATATTATACAATTTCATATATAGTGAAAGTAAATTATTTTTGCCAATCACACCGTCAACGGTAATTTAGTAATTTTACCATAACAAACGTGAAAATTCAATTAAACGTGTTTTTCCGTCTTTGCATTGACCATAACATTGACCATTATTAGCGATTCAGTTTTATATTTAGATATGCAACCCCATACCATAATATAAGACATTCCGGGAATATGACTCGTGACTATTCGGATTCACCCCAATTAGATTTTTCCAATGACCAATTTAAGCGAGCTTTCTTCATTCTACTGTTTGGCAGGTGTCCTTGCCATTAGGCCTATCTACTTTACCCAACGCTGTATAGTTCGAGCTAAAATATCTTTTAAAAATCGTTGCTGCACTTTGGAAACTATTTCAACAGCATTCGTAAATCTATTGTGTAGGCTCGTTCTTATAATAATTCGATATTTCCTTATATTTGTGAGTTTTTGACTTTCCGAACCTTTCTCTCTCTCCACTTCTTCAGTCTATTGTTTTTGTTTTGTTGACACATATTGTTTAGCCAATGCAATCATTATTACTTTTCAGTCACCGTCATCTGCTCCGAGCAATGGGCGACAAACAAGACGGACAGACAGACAGACGGACAGACATAGCTATATCGACTCGGCTATTGATGCTGATCAAGAATATATATACTTTATAGGGTCGGAAATTATTCCTTCTCTATGTTACACACATCCACTTTTACCTTAAATACAATATACCCTTTTACTCTTCGAGTACGGGTATAAAAATAAAAGAGCTCTGAAATCCAATCAATCAGACTTTAAAACTTTGTAACTAAAGAATAATGTCTGGAAAATGTTAGTAATTTTGCGCCTTAGGTGTGATAATATGATTAATATTTAAGCTAGCCTTGTTGATTTGAATAATATAGTTTTAGCCCATTCAAAGCTGCGTACGCATTTTTAGTAAAATTCTGTTATTAAAATTTTTTTTTTATTCAACAGTTTCTAATGATGCATTCGCAGAACTTTCAAGAAATATTTGCGACTACAATAAATTTTTTGGTGGAGAGGATCTATAAAAATCAATCGCTTCAAGTAATAGCAAATTCGTTTTTAGCTAATCCAACAACATCGCCCCTGTTTGCCACAGTTTTGGTGGAATATCTTTTTGGAAAAATGGAAGAAATGGGATCAAACGTTGAGCGATCTAATTTGTATCTACGGTTATTTAAACTAGTTTTTGGAAGCGTCAGTCTTTTTCCTGTCGAAAATGAACAGATGTTACGCCCTCATCTTCACAAAATAGTTATCCGCTCAATGGAATTGGCATTGATTTCTGATGAGCCGTACAACTATTTTTTACTGCTTAGGGCATTGTTTAGATCTATAGGTGGCGGCAGTCATGACTTACTGTACCAAGAATTTTTACCCCTATTACCAAATTTATTGGAAGGTCTTAATCGATTACAAAGTGGATTTCATAAGCAACATATGCGAGATCTTTTTGTGGAGCTTTGTTTGACTGTACCCGTTCGACTTTCATCTTTACTGCCTTATTTACCAATGTTAATGGATCCATTAGTTTCTGCTTTAAATGGTTCACCTACTTTAATCAGTCAGGTAAGTTTTTATTTCATCACTTATAAGCTTAAGAACAATAAGAAAATCAGCTAAATTATTTTTGATTGAATTTGCATACAAAATTTTCTATGATTAACCTATGTATAGAGTCCATACATAGACATACTACATACATAACTATTTCTAGTATGAATTAATCTCAGGCTTAATAAAAATTAAACAAAACATAAGAATTCCACGAAGGTGTCCAAAATGATTTTTAAGCCAAGGAGTTTCGATAGAAAAGCTGAAAAAAAAATGCGACATGTTGTACAACAATTACTCAGGTGTAATCCCGGATATATAATATGGAACCGAAATAAAATAGCACCCTACTTATAGAAGAAGAAGTTGTCAGCGTCTTTTGACGCCGAAAGCGGTTATGAAACGTTATTTTTGAGAGTACCAACGGGGTTGCGAGAATATTTAAAACTTTTTAAAATAGGTATTATTATTCCTGGAAAATATTTTAAAGACAATAAATTCATTATCAACCACCTAAGTTCATTTTTCATTATTTGGTCAGAAATATTAATAGCACATAGTATAGTCATAATATCCCATGTATTTCAATCAACCTCCTCTAAATAAGAGATATTTAAATTTGAGCTGAATCTGATTATTTTGACTTTGACAAAATTTTTTGAACAAAAGAAAGTAGATGAAAGTATCTCAGAGACCCAAGGTTTAACCCTTCAACTATTAAAAATTATTTCTGCCGATCTATTATATTTCAAAAATTACTACTGCCACCTTTTTTAAAATCATTAAGAAATCTATGTATATGCATATAGAAGTGTGTATGAGTGTCTGCTTGCCAGGCCAATCCATTTGTTTGTTTACAAAGCACCCTCGTGGGGAAAGATATCAATAAATTGTATGCTCATTCGAACGAATCTTAAGTCCTTGAAAAAGAACATATGTACATATATATCAATATAAACATCTAACTAATAAATACAAATTCTTACAATTTCAATAACTCTACAATTTCTAATTTTAGGGCCTAAGAACATTGGAACTCTGTGTTGACAATTTGCAGCCTGATTTTTTATATGATCATATACAACCAGTTAGAGCGGCTTTAATGCAAGCCCTTTGGAAAACGTTAAGAAACCAAGACAATGCCGCCCTTGTTGCTTTTCGCGTTCTTGGTAAATTTGGAGGTGGCAATCGCAAAATGATGGTGGAACCGCAGACTTTACATTATGATCAAAATGAAAAACCGATAATTTCCATTATAACATACTTTCAAGAATATGAAACTCCAATCGAATTTCCCGTAGACGAAGCGATTCATTCTGCATTTAAAGCATTAGGATCAAATTCTACTGATCAGTTTTATAGGCGTCAAAGCTGGGAAGTAATTAGATGTTTTTAGCAGCGTTCATTAGTTTGGATGATGAGAAACATACGTTGCTAAAACTGTTTACCCATGCAGATTTTGTCGAAAGCAATATAATGAATTGGTCAATATTTCAACATAAAGTTGAAGAAGTTAATGTGCGTGGCACTCATCAGACTGCTCTTATTGGAATGTTAGTAGCTTCAGCCACGAAAGACTTGCGAGATTCTGTTTGCCCGGTAATGGCCGCTGTTGTGAGGCATTATACAATGGTAGCAATTGCACAACAGGCGGGTCCATTTCCTCAAAAGGGTTACCAAGCCTCTAATGGAATTGATCCCATGGTTTTAATCGATGCACTAACTGCTTGCATGGGTCACGAAGAAAAGGAATTATGCAAACCTGGCATAGCGTGCATGGGAATAATTCTTGATACTGCCACAAACATAATGGGGAACAAAGAAAGAGCGTGTAGATTACCTTTAATCCAGTATTTGGCAGAAAAAATGACATCCTTATGCTATGATCGCCCTTGGTATTCAAAGGTCGGTGGATGTCAAGCCATTCAGTTTTTATGTAAGCATATGTCTCTGCGTGCTCTATATCAACATCTCTTCAACTTTTTGAAAGCCTTCATGTTTGTGTTAATGGATTTAGAGGGTGATGTTTCCAATGGGGCCATCGAAATTACCAAAAACTATATGAAGACCATGTTGGAAATTTGCTTAAGCCCTATTAGTGTAAGTTACAAAAATGATGATCTGAAAGATTTGCAAACAAAGGCCACATATGAAGTTATTCATGAACTAGTTCGACATATTACAAGTCCTAATGGGATTGTAAGAGAGGAATCCATGATACTCTTAAAGCATATCGGAGCAATTCAATCTAAAACCGTTTCAGAGGTTATGGACCCACATAAAGATGTACTCGCTGATATAATACCACCGAAAAAACATTTGTTGAGACATCAACCAGCTAATGCACAAATTGGATTAATGGATGGAAACACGTTTTGTACCACTTTGGAACCACGATTGTTTACGATTGGTAAGTGAGAAAACTTTGACAATGATTTCTATAGTACTTACTCCGCAAGTGTCTATGAGCACTATAAAGAAAAATAAATTGTTTAGTCTTGTTCTTGTGTCGCTCTGAAATAAGATTTTTTTTTTTTATTTGCCCTGTGGTGTAACCCCAGGTACCTGAATGAAGAAGATATATATGCTAAGGAAGATACCAATCTGGCGATACAAAGGACTTGGAGCCAAACAAATATTGCTTTCTTAGCAGTTTTTAGTGCTGAAATATTGGTTTTGTATGCGTATCCGGTTCGTTTGTTAGTGTTGTCTTGACTGTAGGGATTTGATACGCGAATAGTTGAGGCATCTGTTTTGTATGGTAAGCCCATCGCACAATGGGCGAAAACACGAATCCAGCGGATGAGCATTCAAATTTTAGAAGAGTTTTTCTTAATCGGAAACCCGAGAAATTGGGTGACGCGGGACGACAAATATGAAGTACGTGCGCTGGATACCCAATCCATTTTAACGATTATAAACTTGAAAACAATATTCTCTACGGGGTAGTTAAGTCTAAGTTGTGGCAGTTGTCGTTAGGATAAAGTTAACCACCAGATAAAGTTGTTGTAAGTTGTAAGGCCGGTTAACAATCGGAACGAAAAAGAATGACAAGGCACATATAAGCGCAGAAATGTGCTGTTGAGCGCCAAATGTGCTGTAAATCATAAAACATAGGGTTACTTTGATTATTTACTTTTGTTGGCGACGAAATTTTGAAATGTGCCGAAAGATAAAATATGCATTCCCATAGAATATTTAGGCAGGACCGGTTTTCACCAGTTTTTCAGCCAAAAGTCATACTTTTCATTTCAGGGCGGTCTGACGTTCGTAAAAATTCACCTTATTTTTTTTTTTTTTGTTTCAAGTGCTTATTTTTAAGAAAAAAAAAACTGCAGAATGTGCGTGATTTGAAAAGAGGAAGACATCTTAGGTGCAACACTTGTGTATTTGACATGTATGTTGAGTAAAATGAGTACAAATTAGTAAAACTGAAAGAAAATTAATTTTTTCCTGTTTGTGAAGTCATTTTGGGTCGACAAAGTAACTTTTAAAATGAATTTGGAAAATCCCAATAGCATTTGGGTGTTAACTCAAAGTAATCCTCTCTACCCAATTGGCTGCAGTAATGCGATATCTTACCACTGGCTGCTACCAGCGGGTGGTTGGAAAGGAGCACCACGTAAACATTTTACGCAGCATTTTTTTTACTTTAGGACGTTGATGTGCAATGACTGCACCATCAAGTGGACTATGCGACACTAAGCCGAAGCCTGTTACGCGTGGATCCCAGGCAGATACGCAGTAGCGACACTTGGTTGAACCTGGTCCATGTTCATGAACGATCGGACTAAGGTATACAGCGTGATGTGCTAGTGCGTGGGTGGGAGTATCCACCCAGAAAACATGGGAAGGCGTATTTTCTCAAAATGCAGCTCAGCGGGCCGCGCTGAATCCCGAATCTTCTTCAGAAGTTGGGTTTGTCCCTCAAATAGGCGTTCCACAGTATTACATAGCAGTAGATTTGACGAGTCGTGGCCAGTATCTTGACTGCTCCGCTCACTTATGGCTTCAGTGAAAACGGCATGGGCACTATAGAACTTTCCTTCATATTCGGCGATATCCAAATTCGGATGCGATGCACTTAAATCCTTAATGACGAGCAGTACTATCTCCCAAATATTAAATAAATCAGACGCGGAGATCCTGCTCGAAGGACCAAAAATTTGCTATGGCTGCGAATGAGTGGCCTTTATCAATCTTATTTATTCTGATTTTATTTAATCGTATTTTCGGTAATTTGTAGGTTATTTAATAGGTATTATATATGAAGCGGGGCGGTTATAAAGATGCGTGCGCTTTAGCTCAACTCTTATTTTTATACTGACTCAACGCCACAAAAGAAGCTGTAGCTGAAGCAAAAGAAGCACACGATGTATTCGTGTGCAGCTGTGGTTTTTAATAAACATGTAAGAATGTTACAGTTAGGTTTTGTACACAAGCAATGAGAACAGCTGGCAATACAACAGCGAGTATATGAGTAAGGCAACTATTCTAGCAACTAATATATGAATAAACTAGCAAACCCGGCGAACTCCGTTTCGCCACCAGATGGCTTCGTTTTTATGTAACATTTCGTTTGGTGATTATAAGATGAAGAACAATTTTTTTTTTTTATTTGAAAAGTAAAAATTTTATTTCATTTCACAACAGTAATGAATTCATTTCGATTACAAAAATGAAGTGTTATTTAGTTGAACTTGTCTAAGTAAATGAAAGTGATTCCAAAGTAAATACTGAATCGAAGCGTTATACGTTTTCGCAAATTATCCGTTTCATTGAAGTGCTCTTTAGTAAACCACATTTTTGTTTTTGGTCTGACGTTAACACAAACAAAGCGGATGGTTTCCCAACTCGTGAACACGCAACGTATAACTGCCCATGTGAAAAACAATGATTTTCTAAATTTATCCCGCAAACACTAATAATAAATAAAAATAATAATAGCAATTATTATTGTGTGAATATTGTACCTGTAATTGGATCGACCATCTTCAACGTGATGTCGTATCCGTCATGCCAAAAAATTATTGGATATTGTAACGCATCGTACAAACGAGGTGTCTCGTTTACACGATGCATGATATTGCTTCTTCGCTGAACGACAATGTCTCGCGATTTAGTTGGATCGCCAACAATAATTGCAGCAACATCATTAATGGTGGGTGCATTGAATCTTCGCACATGTTCACCTGTTGGGGTACGGGGTACAATCCGCTCTTATGACAAATTTGTGCGTATCCGATGGCATTCGTTCCAATGCTGTTTTGAACATATTAACCACAGCATTATTAGCGTGCAATGCTTGCAACTGTTCAATAATTCGTCTCTTTAACTGTTGTGTTCCTGTATATTGCACCGCACATTCAGCTGATCCACCATCGACGAAATAAAATATATATTGCAGAAATTGATGCGGTTCACCTGGTGTTGGCACCATTGAACCATGCAAATGATATATTTGTCCTTGTATCTGTAATTGCAAACAATAATTTGTTGAAGAATACGATGTTACTTCTGATCGTGTGATGGTGTAGTGTGTGGTGTATATGTAGTTGTTACGTGTTGCAATTCATTGTGTTGGTGTGAGTGATTGGTTATGTGTGTTGTATCTTTTTACTTTGCAAGTCGGCATGAAGCCGCCTTCTCGAATGATATTAGCTCCAAAGGAAGTCATGCGAAAGCAGTTATTGTATTCAACGATGTGTTGAAGAAAATGGCTGGAATCGGGATCACTTTCATCGAACAATGGTTTCAGTGGCTGTGGTGGTGTAAGTAATGGATCCAGTTTGACTTTTCCACTTGCGCAGCAAAATCCAGCCGTTTCCCTTTTGAACTTTAACGCATTGCAATATCGGCATATAGTCGTCCTTAGTCGAATATCTAAATTTTCATCATCACTGTAGTTCGCAGTGGGATCATATTGGAATGCCAAGCGATTGTATGATGCCAATGATCTTCGTGTCCTCACGCGCTGTCCCAATCGGGAATTTTCTCTTATTATATTTTGTCTTTCTTCGCTTAAGTTCTGTGAATACACTTGTTGCTGGCTTGCAGGACTTGTGCGGCGGCCGATGTTCGCACGTCGTCCTTTAGGCATTTTGGACTGTAGACAGAGGGGTGAATTTAACCTCAAATCCACGATCCACATAATTTACACAGTTCAACTTACCACCTTAAGGACAAATGCATGCTGTTGTTGAAAAATTTTCACAATACACGTGATTGATTTGATGGTTTTCAATTTAAATGTGAGGAAACGAATAATTTAATTTCGTTTTCACAGTGAACACAATACCGGTTTGTCACATGAAATTAACTGAGCAGAGAACAATGAGTAGCTGTCAAACAATGTATCACGCACCGGCGCCTACTTAAAATATTGGTTTGTAGTTCATGCTGTGTATCAGAGATGGCGCTGTATGTAGTATATAGTAGATAATACAAATACATTTTCCTGCTTTTTCTGTTTTGAAATTTTCTTTGCTATAAACCTCACGGGCCCGAGACCTTTCCAACGAATGCAAAACCGTGGAAATCGGTTCGTGTGTTCTGGAGTTTTGCGTCAAAAGGAAAACCCGACTTATTTTTATATAGTAGAGAAGAAGAAGATAATATATAGAACTAAAACTAAGCGACTAATTTATAAACACAAGACAACCACTAATTTACTATACTTGAAGCAACTATTTTGACTGGGAAATTTTGTGGTGAACAAAAACGTGTTCCGAGAATTCCGATGATTACGACTGACATGATTTGATATGATTTCAATCAACTACTATTACCCATTCGACTTGCTTTTGCTATGACTATTAAAAGGGTCACAAAGGGCGCACATCAAAGGCGTCCACAATTTTGAAGATAAGAGAAAACGCAGATTCATAGAGAAAGCTCATATCTATCAGAGGCCCATATCTGAATCAAATCGGATCATTATTATAGCCACAATGGAGAAACCAAATGGATTCTTAATATATCGACGATTAAGGTGCATTTTTAGCTGCATCAATTGGCTTTTCAGACTGGCAAAGTAAGTTATGTAAAAAAAGAAGCGCGACTTTTGAAAGAAGTATTATTCGAGGTAGCGTCACTGTTATCGATCTAAAAGCCATCGCAGAACCGCAGAAAAGCTTTTTAACTTAGGAAAGGACTATTCAAAGTACATGTACAAACAAATTCTCGGGAAAATTTAAGTTTTTAATTTTAAATTAAAGTTAAAAAACAACCCATAAATTATATCGTTTGGAAAATATTTTTTTCTCTAGAACTGTCTATGGAAAGGGCTAGTTTTTCCTATTTAATATTGATAACGATAAAGAACGTACGGTGTCGCTGTAAGCGCGACTCTACTTTTATACCCGTACTCAGTCTGTACACATGTGATTTATGTGGAATTTGTAATTGTTTTATCAGTTTTTACATTTGTTTGCTGCATCTGTCATCTACATCTACATCAGTTCTCACAACAACACAGGCAGAGTCTGTGAGCGTGAGTGTGAGTGTGAGAGAATCAACCCTAATAAAAATGTTTATTTTGTTGCGGGGGGCAACCCCCGCAAGGGGACTCGCTGCTGAAAATTCATTTGATCATTGTGGCTACAATAATGATCCGATCTGAACCAAATTCGGGAATCTGGTAGATATGGTAATTTTCTACCATACTGCATTTTTGTTTTTCTATCTTCAAAATTGTGGATTTTCGTCTTTTGGGGGCGGAAGGGGCGGGCCGAAATTTTGAAATACACTTGTTAAGGTTTGGTATCACAGGAGTCTTGGCAGAAAGTTTGGTTGCTCTAGCTCTTATAGTCTCTGAGATCCAGGCGACACAAAAATACAAAAACCAAATCGACTCGTTTTTTTGTGTGAGTGCGAAAGAGGGAGCGAAGTTTTTGTATGTTTTTCTCTATTGTGGCTATATTTATGATCCGACCCGATTCAGATTTGGGCCCCTGATAGATATGGTCTTTCTCTATGATTCTGTTTTTTGTTTTTTGTTTTCTTTAAAATTGTGGACGCCACAGATGTGCGCCTTTTGGGGGTAACAGTGGGCGGGGCGAAATTTTCCGACCATAAAATATTTATATTCTTGATCAGCATCAATAACATCAGTAAAACATCAAAAAAAATTTTGTTGCTCTATCTCGTTTCCGTCCGTCCGTGCTTGTTTGGGCGACGAACTAAAAGACGGACAGACAGACAAATTCTCTCACTCCTAGAAAAAGTTTAAATATACCCTTTTACCCCTTCGCGCACATCGGGTATAAAAGAAAATAAAAACCTAGTAAACCTATCAGGGAAAACAGAATCATAAGTTAGACAAAAACATACGTTTCCATCTTATTACATGACAAAATGCAGAATTTTGTCGTATAAATAGCGCCTCGATCTAAATTAAAGTTTAGAGTAAACCAAATTTTTTATCGTTAAAGTGCAAATTTCAAAATTAAAGGAAACTGCTTTATAATTTTGAAGATAGAAAAAAAAAAAATGCAGTATCGTAGTGTTCACCAGGTGCTGACGGATTGTTCCCGGCTTTTGTTCATTCAGGTTTGCCCGCCGTTCTGTGTGGAGCCCTGCTTAAGTCATAAACTGTTCACCCAGATTATTCATTAACTCTTCAAACATCCCCTGCCTCTGAAGGAAGTTGTTTTATTATTCCTAGATTCGATGACAGATGTAGCCAGTCTGACGCTAAAAATTTAAATTCTAAATTATCGGCTAATCCTAGTCGCGTTTAAGACAACTTTTTCGTTTTTGTTTAAAATTGTGGACGCCTCAATCGCCTTTTTTTGAGTGGGCGGGGGATTTCTAAGCGTGTTCTAGGTCTCAAAAAGATTTCACCTCCTTTTTCAAAAATCTACTCTTCACGTAAATGTTAGGGCCTTCTTCATACTTTTTATTAATGACCTGCTTTCAATATTAACAAGTGCTTGGGTTTACAAAGCGGTGGTTAAAGGAATTTGACGACCACTACATAACGAAGACTCTATTGCCTTGCTTGTTCGTCCGATTATAGAGTACGGCTCTTGTGTGCCCTCCATTGGAATGAAGATGTGAGAAGACCGCGCGTAACAGGCTTCAGCTTGGTATCGCATGGGTCAGTTGATGGTGCAGTCATGGCATATCAACGTCGAAAGTAGAGAACTGGTCGGACGAAGTATGTGGACATACCTGTTGGGTTGTGCAGCATACGCCCGCCAGCTGCCGTTCTGTCAGTTATGTCTCCCGTTTCTTATATGTTACTGCTGCACCTGCTGCGTCTAAGAAACTTTCTCTCGCTCTTCGTCTACCGCTAATTTTTGGCGCAGAAACCGCACCGAGCAGCTCTATGTTGCTCTCACGCTCTCGATAAGACCCTATGCATAGGGCACGGGCTTTCTACCCTTGGCTCTGCAGTTAGTCTGGAGTTAATCATCATCGCTTTCTTCTCAGCTGGAGGGATGATTATGTACACTTATAGACAAAATAATAGGTGTGCATTTTTTTTTAAATTTAATATATTAAAGCGATATCGATCTAAACATAACTTTTTATATGAAAACTATACTTTCATACACTATACACTCTACACTGATAGGTTTGCCCATAATTTGTAGGTTAAGATAATTATTTGCTTCGGTCGGTATTAGGAAAAAAACTAAATGGGGACTTAAAATCGATTACAGATGAGGCAAATTTATAAAAGTTTTGTACTAACCAAGATCGTAGAACACAAAAAATCATCTAAGTGCAGACCGAAGGGAATATTGGGTAAAATGGCGATAATATCCTCAGATGAGGCAAAGGTTTGACGATCGTAAACCAGGTAAAATTTATTTGACGAAACCAGGTAAAAATTTGATGATGCCAAAAGGAATGTTCGTCGTCCGAACGGCAAAGAATTGGATCCCAGGTACACATTTAAAACTGTGAAACATGGAGGTGGTAGCCTAAGGGTATGGGACTGCTTTTCATGGTATGATGTTGGTCCGATGCATCGTATTGACGGAATAATGGACAGATTCGTATACAAAGATCTATTGGAGACGGTAATGCTACCATATGCCGAGAATAATATGCCACTTTTAAGGAAGTTCAAGCAGGATAATGACCCGAAGCACGCCTCTCGACTAGTAAAGGATTGGTTCCGAGAGCAAAATGTGAATGTTCTTGAGTGGCCAAGTCAATCCCCGGACCTCTATCCCATCGAGCATCTCTGGGCTGAACTCCAAAGAGAGGTGGGAAAGACTTTTTGTCAAAATAAAAATTAACTTTGGGATATTTTCCAAAGAACATGGTACAATATTCGAATTGGAACTTGTCGCAAGTTAATATCCTCCAAGCCAAGACGAATGGAGAAAGTCCTGCAAAATAATGGCGGATATACCGAGTATTAGCTGCCAGATACTCAATTTATTATAAAACAAGACCTCTTCGTACACCTACTTTTTGTGTCCAGCCAAAATTGTCGGATTTAAGAAAAACTTTAATTTTCTTGTAAATTAAAGGGTTTGTGAATCTATTTTTACTTTTTGTTTAAAGAAAATTGATATTAGTTTTGGAAAAACTTTGATTTGTTAAGATTAAAGAAGATATGACTTAGATATATAAAGTTAAAAAAGAAAAAAAAAGCACACCTATTATTTTTGTCCATAAGTGTGTGTTGGAGAAAGAAGAATACAGCCAGGAATGGCTCAATGCAAAATTATGATGCGTTAACAAGGCACAGTGCATGAAGGTTTGTGTGCGCGAAGGAACCGGTGGTTGGTGCTCGAACGCAGCGTGTGCGCAGGAGGCTTGCCCCCTAGTACATATATAAACAATGAGTAAATACTTATCAAATAATCACGTCAATAATAAGGCATTTCTCAAAAACCTTATATGGGTGCACCTTATATGTGATGTAGGTGTGTGTGGTTTCAGATTTGTATAATACAAGAATCCGTTTCAATAAATTATTAATATTAACCATATTTATTTTCAGATTTATCAAATACCTTTCATAAACTGTTTTTTCACGAGTTGCTCACATTAAGTGAAGCTGAAGATGCAACATTAGCCAAACTGGATTGTTATAAAAATGTTGCCAATCTTATACCTCTTAGGACTAGCGCATTACGAGCACTCGCTGCATGTCATTATATCTCTGATATTGGTTATAAAGAAAAAATTATTAATATAATTTTTAAAGTAATGGAAAATGATAAATCAGAACTTCAAGAAACTGCCTATCTCTGCATGAAACATTTTATAACTGGAATTACACTTGAAAAGGAAAAGGTAGGTTTCACATGTTCTACGTATTTAATAATTTTATGTAACAGGAAAAAAAAATGTCCGGCTCCATATAACGAATATAGTTTTCTGTTCTCAGTACACACAGAGTAAAGGGTAATTCAAATTTTTGGATCCTTTGCTTAAAATCGTTGAATGTTTAAAAGAATAAAATATAAAAGATTATTTTTGGTTTAGTTCAGTTTGGATATATTAAGATCAATATTAGTTTCCAATAATAGGAAGTTATGGCTATTTTGAAAACGGTAAGACGAAGACGTTAACGCGACACTACTTTTATACGCGTACTCAGTGAGGACAAATGTGATTAAGTGGAATTTTTAAATATTTTAAAATTTGAAATACACTTGTATTGAAGTGATATCTGGACTTTGAACAGGAAGTTGCGATACTCTACATCTTAGTCTCTGAGCTCCAGGCGACACAAAAGGAGAACAAGACCGCCTATTTCCGGAAGGGGAGCAGAGAATCCCCTAAAAATTTGGTTGCTCTAAAGGGCGCCCGGATGGACGATAAATATTTGAATATAACAGAAAGCAAAAAATGCAGAACCATAGAGAAAACCCATATCTATCAGGGGCCCGAATCTGAATCGGATCGGATCGTTATTATAGCCACAATTGATAAAACCATTTCGAAAAACATCTTTGCCTCTCTTTCGCAATCACACAAAAACGAGTCGATTTAGTTTTTCGTACAATCTCAGAGACTATAAGAGCTAGAATCATAGAGAAAACATTTCTGTCAAGAATCCTGAATGATCGGATCCAAACCATAGCCACAATTTCAAACCATTTCGCCACGCTCCCTTCCGCCCCCACACAAAAAGATGAAAATCCACAATTTTGAAGATAGGAAAAACGAAAAATTCAGTATCGTAGGGAATGATCATATCAAACCAGATTTTCAAAATTTGGTTCAGATCGGATCATTATTGTAGCCAAAAGATAAAATGAATTTTGAAGCAGAAAAAACCCCCTTCCCGTAGGGAATGGCGTAAGTCATTCATTTGGTTCAGATCGGATCATTATTCTAGCCACAAGATAAAATGAATTTTCAGCAGAAATTTCCCCCTTCCCCTAGCAGCGTAAGTCATTTATTGGGATGATAGTCGCTACAGATTCTCCCTGTCGCTCACACACTGCTCATACATTCTGCCTCGTGCAGTGTACGTGTGTTGTTGTGAGAAGTGATGTAGATGTAGATGACAATGTAGCAAAAAAAATGTAAAGTGTAAAAGCTGATAAAACATTTGAAAATTCCACGTAAATCACATGTGTACTGACTGAGTACGGGTATAAAAGTGGATTCGCTTTAACAGCGATTCCGTACGTTCTTTCTCGTTTTTTTTAAAAATATTTTTGTATCAAAATTCATAAAAATATTTACGGTAGTAATTGTTGTTCTCATTTACATGAAATCGATTAGCAGAGTTATATGGTACAGGTCTCCCGTTAATGAGGTCGTTAATATGATGATGCGCAGTGTATATAGTTAATGGTCTTCTTCTTGCAGGAACATATGTACGAACTCGTACTACACGAATCTGATATAACCGCATACTTGTAATCTTCGAGTACCGAAAATACATACATGCATACGTTACAATATATTTATATTTTATTTAATTTCTTAATTGTCTTTATTTTATTGAAATTTTTTAGATTCAAACTGCGATGCGTCCGCTACTTCTGAAATTGGGAGACCATAGAAATTTATCGATTCCAGCAATAAAACGATTGTCATATTTTACTCAGTTATTTCCACAAATGTTTAATGAAAAGCTAAGTGAGCAAATTTTGCAACATTGCACGAAAATTATTGAAATATTTGTTGGTGATTATAAGTGTACCAATCATAACACCAATTTCTTTGCGTCATCTAAAGGTGGAGAATATGAACAGAAAATTGTCACACTTATTGAAATGTTTTATCATATATCAGCGTCCCCAAAATATATTGAAAAGCTATGTCAACTCGTCTTGAAAACAGAAAATAACTTGATGATTGAGGCATCTAGCCCATATCGAGAAGCGCTTTTAAAGTTTCTTCAACGGTTTCCTACTGAAACTGTAGATCTTTTTGTAATGGATTCTATTATGATGGATGCTCAATGGAACCGTTTTTTTATATTTATTTTAAAGCACGAGATGGGAACCTCCTTCCGTTCTGTAATAAAGAACAGTAAATATACCATATTATTGACCTATTTAAATTGGAAAACAGATATCCAACAACCACATAAATACGAAGCTCAGCATCAAGCCGTTTTGATTATTTTTACACTAATGGAATTAGATGACCAATGGATTCCAACACGTCAGGACATTGTAGATGCCCTTAAGAGTATGTGGCAGAGTAATTTGTATTCGACATGCATAGAAAATGTGGCGTGCGATCTATGGCATTTAATTGGAAAAATTCTTTTGTTATATTTTTCAAACAATACAAACGACATTGACTTACTCTTTCAATTATTAAGGGCATTGTGTTATCGATTTATTCCAGACGTCTATTTCTTACGAGACTTTTTACAAAATACTGTTGCTCAAAGCTTTACGGTAAACTGGAAACGAAACGCATTTTTTCACTTTGTTGAAAATTTCAATAACAATTCGATTTCTGAGGAACTAAAAGCAAAAATCATAACCGCAGTTTTAATTCCATGCTTCACTGTAAGTTTTGACAAAGGCGAAGGAAATAAACTAATTGGTGCACCGCCGACTCCGTATCAAGAAGATGAAAAAAATATTGTGTCCGTATTCATTAATAAGGTTTTTGATCCGGATAAACAATATGACGATGCAGTAAGAATTGCTTTGCTACAGCTTGCGTGTTTACTGGTTGAGCGTGCATCTCAACACATACATGATGGGGATGCTAATAATAAGAGACAAGGAAATAAGCTTAGGCGCCTCATGACCTTTGCCTGGCCTTGCTTACTTAGTAAAAATTCGGTTGATCCTACTGCCAGATACCATGGTCATTTATTGCTTGCGCATATAATCGCTAGATTAGCCATTCATAAGAAAATCGTCTTACAAGTTTTTCATTCTTTGCTGAAAGGACACGCACTAGAAGCCAGATCCATTGTAAAACAGGCTTTAGATGTCTTAACTCCAGCTATGCCATTACGAATGGAAGATGGTAACACCATGTTGACTCATTGGACAAAAAAAATTATCGTTGAGGAAGGTCACGCAATGCAGCAGCTTTTTCATATTTTACAACTCATTATTCGCCACTATAAAGTAAGTCGAACGCTTATGTATAACATAATTATAATATATTTTAACATACCGCATATATTATAGGTTTATTTTCCTGTTAGACACCAACTAGTGCAGCACTTGATTAACTATATGCAACGTCTTGGATTCCCTGCAACTGCCTCTATTGAACATAAAAACTAGCTGTTGATTTAGCAGAAGTTATTATAAAATGGGAGCTTCATCGCATTAAAGAAGACGAAAGGGAAGCGAAAATTGATGGATCCGAAGATGAGCTGATTCGGGAAACCTTAACTAAACGCCCTGGATCTGATTTAATAGAGCACAGGAAGAAATCAGCTGAAACCCCAAGAGAATCCGGTGTACAAGGAAAGTAGCAACATCTACAACATCTATATGTACAACATACGTACATATATATTTTTATATACTAATCAAACAATGATTGTTTTGATGTAGTAACATATTTTATTTATTGCAATGCTTTGTGCTAAACAAAATTTTTTTTTTTTGCCGTCGGTACAATGAATAACTGCCCAAAGGATTGCCTAATCGTGACCCATGCGAAAATACCGGATGCAACAAATTTAAACCACAAATTTTCAACGACTGTCCTTGTAATTTATTTATAGTTATAGCAAAAGCAAGAAAAATGGGAAATTGTAGTCGTTTGAAATCAAATGGCATGTCAGTCGGAATCATCGAAATTCTCGGAATTCTGTTGGTAATAATGGTACACCGACGATCAGCTTCGTCTTACGCGTTCTCGATAAAATATAGTTGCAAAAATTCGTGGTCTGCGTTGTCGAAAGAGCCAGCTTTGACCTTGAATCAGAATAAAATATACGATATAATGAGAACAAACGTTCTATTCGCATAAGCAAAACTATTTAATTACCTTGAATGTTGGCATGAAGTTGTCTCTTATGATATTTGTGGCGCCAAAAGATGTCATTTGAAAACTCGAATTATACCTTCGTATATTGTTAAAAAATGTTTAGACTCAGGTGTTAATCCATTCAGTAATGTGATCAATGGTTGTGATGGGCTCCCCAATTCAGGAAATTTCACTTTACCACTCGCAGAGCACCTGCTTCACCTTTAAATGTATATGCCTGACAATGGCGACAACTGTCGTTCATTGGACCAATTATAATTTGCCTATGAGAAGCGTAATCGGTGACACTCTTTGGTATATCACGACGTTCATTTGCAGTTGTTGTTGCATTATTGTTCCGTTGATTTTAACGATAACTTGCATTGTGCGGATTATTATTTTCATTGCGAATTGTAATGTCTTGGCTAGTTTCACGGTTCCTCGAAGCAACAGCTCGTGGCTCGTGGAAAATGTAATCGTCTCGGCATTTAACTTTAAAAACTACAATGGTTGGTTTAAAACACATTTTCAAAAACAAATATACCCACTAAAATGGCAATTTTATCAGAAAACAATTTTTTACAAAAAAAGTTTTAAAAATAAAATTTATCATAAAATGTTCTGTTACAGAATGACACAAAATGAAATGAAACAGGCGTTTAACACACATTTTTTAGGAAAAATTTAGATTTTTTTAGATAGATGCATACACACAAATATGTTTCTACAAGTTAATAGTATAGATATGGAAACACACCTTGAATCAAGTATTCCTTCGATGTATTCCTTTCATTAACGGTCTAACAGTTGCAAAATCTGCTTCAGTAGATTTGTTAAATTGTGCAATTGAACACGTACATTTGTAGTCTCAATCTAAGTATTTTCACAGAGTGCCACAAATTAGATGTTGTCAAACACGCATTAATTTCATCTGCAGCAGTTCCTACATACATTTGTACATACATACTTCCTTAATTGTTAAGGAACATATTTATAGAAAAGTAAAAATTTGTCTATGCAAACCAGGGCACATTCTCTGGCTATTATTTACAAAAAAACACATATAATTTGATGCACGTGTTTCGGAAATAGATGCATACACACAGATTTTTTTCTACAAATTTATAGTATAGATTTCCGCTAAGATCATTTTTTCTTTTTACGTGATTATTTACTGCCATATCTTTGTTTTCGTTGAAAATAAGACATGATGTGAATGGGTCGATGAAAAAAAATCTTCGTACACGATGAGTTAAATTTCATACTGTATTTGTGGTATTTACTGTCTGTCCGTCTTGTTTGTCGCCGAATGCTCGGAGACTATAAGAGTCAACTCTCTATATCAGTCAACTGACTGATGTGATATCTCACTCCTACAATTGTATTTTAAAATTTCGCCCGGCCCGCTTCCAGCCCAACAAAGGACAAAAATCTGTGGCGTCCAGAATTTTTAAGATAACAGAAAACGAACGAGAAAGAACGTACGGAGTCGCTTCGAACGCGACTCTACTTTTATACCCGTACTCAGTCAGTACACATGTGATTTATGTGGAATTTTAAAATGTTTTATCAGTTTTTACATTCTAAATTTTTTGCTACATCTGTCATCGACATCTACATCTACATCAGTTCTCACAACCACACTCGTACACTGCACGAGGCAGCATGTTTGAGCGTGAGTGTGCGTGTGAGAGAAGCTGCAGCAACAATCAACCCCAATAATTGACTTACTCTGCAAAGAGGTGGGGATTGCTGCTGAAAATTCATTTGATCATTGTGGCTACAATAATGATCCGATCTGAACCAAATTCGGGAATCTGGTAGATATGGTCATTCTCTACAAAACTGTATTTTTATTTGTTTTCTATCTTCAAAATTGTGGATTTATGTATGTTGGGGGGGCGGAAGGGGGCGGGGCGAAATTTTGAAATACACTTGTTCAGGTTTGGTATCACAGGGTCTTGGCCAAAAGTTTGGTTGCTCTAGCTCTTATAGTGTCTGAGATCCAGGCGACACAAAATACAAAACCAAATCGTCTCGTTTTTGTGTGAGTGCGAAAGAGAGGGAGCGAAGTTTTTCGAATGTTTTTCTCTATTGTGGCTATATTAATGATCCGATCCGATTCAGATTTGGGGCCCTGATAGATATGGGCTGTCTCTATGATTCTGCATTTTTTTAGTTTTTGTTTTCAAAATTGTGGACGCCACAGATGTGCGCCCTTTGTGGGGGCGGAAGTGGGCGGGGCGAAATTTCGAAACATTTTTCTAGGAGTGAGATATCACATCAGTTTGGAAAAAGATTTGGTCCCTCTAGCTCTTATAGCCTCCGAGCAATGGGCGACAAACAAGACGGACAGACGGACAGACAGCAATTAGCACAAATACAATATACCCTTTTACTCTTCGAGTACGGGTATAAAAATTCAGAATAATAGAGAAACCCCCTATCTATCAGAGGCCCAAATATTAATCTTAATCTTCGTTTAGCCACAATGGAGAAAACCATTTCGAGAAACATCGTTCCTTCTCGCTCGCACTCACACACCAACGTGTCTGCTTTGCCCATTCGTCCAGATGAGAGCCTGGATCTCCGAGACTATAACCAACCAAACTTTTTGTCCAAACTCCGTGATATCACTTCAATACAAGTTAAGGGGGGGTCCCCTCCCTCCCCACAAAAGACGAAAATCCACAATTTTGAAGAAAAAAAGAATGGTAGAGAATGACCATATCTACCAGATTGCCGAATCTGGTTCAGATCAGATCATTATTGTAGAAATGATGTAATGAATTTTCAGCAGCTAGCCGCCAACTCTTCAGCCGTGCAGTGTTGTTGTGAGAAGTGATGTAGAACATCTGAAAAAACTTTCAAAACTAAAAATAAAAACCAATAACGGAAAATACAATTTTAAATAGTGTTGTTGCAAAAATCGCAAAAAAAATCATGTCTTATATCTTACACGCGAACGTCCTATCCGCAAGGGCATTTCCTGTTATTCTGGTTTTCTTCCTGTTTGTGTTTTTTTATATCTTCTTTTTATATTTTTACAGGTGTTGGATCATATGCTAAGACTGAAGACGTTCTTCGATCTATTGATAAGTCATATTGCGACACGGTACTAAATTTTTTAGTCCGTTTAGCATGTCAAGTTAATGATCCCCAAGCTGGAATCATATCACCTGGAGAAAGTTTATCTCGAAGGTAACGAAAAATGTTTGTTCTTTGCAAGGATACGCAGCTTAGTTTAAAGCTAATTGAATTTTTTTTACACGTACTCGAAGAGTTAAAAGGAATAGAAGAGTCTAACGCACTAACGCACCAAAAACGTTTCCGACGCTGTATTCCAGCAGCCGAAATAAATTTATCTGTATTGTTTTAGTTATCTCTACTAGAAAATAAGAAGGAGAATGAGCGAGAAATAAACGGAGATTTTCAGTTTTAAAGGAATCAAAAGCGCCGTGTGATAACTTTCATTCACCCACCGTTGGCTGTGCACACCCCGTTCACTGTTTGAACACTAAACTAAGAGGGCATTTTATAGTTTTAATACCCCGCAATTTCATAACGTAACGTAAAGTAACCAAGTAACGTCAGATTCCCCACGGGCTTTGTAAAAAAGAAAACAAGACATTTTTTTTTTGATACTCTGGTACATATGGTTGCTTGGATATTATGTGAGTCGAATAATACGTTTAATATGAATTTATTTGTGCAGTAATTGGAGAGTATCAAATACCAAATATTCCGTTCCCGTTTCCGCAATCCTTCAGTTGATCTCCCATTCCATCTCCCGCTACGTATTTGGTGGCTTCGTGTTTTTCTCTCCCACTTCAAACGAATTTCGGTTCTTTCTTATTAATTTTTAAAAGCAATCTTCTTGTACTTCTTCTTCACTTTTCCCTTAAAGCAGCACAATCGAATGTTGCCCAATGTTTTTAATAATTACTTTGTTGTTTGGGACGGAGACAAACTCAAAAACAAAAACCATGAAAATCAATCAGTCCCTCCGTTCTAAAATGGCGATTTTCAGAGCCAATTTCGGGTTTCTTCCATAGTGTTAAAATTCAAAACATCAAATACCATGAAAACAGTTACAGCCGTTACACGACGGATTTTTTTTATATAGTAATATAGATTAATTATATTACTTGGAAAAATGACACTCAGTAATTTATATACGATAGCTGTTATTTAAATGTCTGGCCTATTTGAGTTTTAGCGTTATTAAATCTCAATGGTTATCTGCATAAAAATTTTGTAGGATAGACATTCAAACTAGTTGTTTATGTACATACGGTCAAGTTTGACATCGATTAACGAAGAACAAAAAAATTCAAACTGAAATATGCACATTAAAATTTCTGCCATGATTTTCTATCATATGAATGCATAGCAAGAATGATTAGATCAGCTTAGTTTAAACTTTTATTGATGCCAATGTCTTTTTCATTTCCAATGTCAATATAATTGACAATGTGAAGAACCAGAACAACGAATTCAATTTTGAAACAAACTTTATTTAGTGGGACATAACATGAGTCTTTGTGAACTGGGTCTCAAACAATACGGACAGACATACTGACAAAAAAACATGGCTATATCGACTCGACTATTTCAGCATCGTCCGTACATCCGTACGTATTTTTCTATACTTTATGGTGTTGATATAGCCCTAAATTCTTCGAGTACCGGGTATAAATATACAGCTGTGTTCAAAATAATAGTAGTGCCCCTCATAAGATTTTCAAATCTTTTTTAACACTTCCAGTCATCCAAATGAAACAAATTATACTTTTTGAATAGATTGGAATGTAGGCATTAGAAAACCGAAGAAATTTCGCTACATTTTCTTTTCAACTTTCTTGTTTTACATATCTTTTGTACGTATACCCATGAAATCTGCTGTTCAATGAAATAGTAGTATTTTTTAGAAAATCGGAAAAAACAACGAAACCTAAATTAAAACCTATGATTCATTTTCTTTATATTTCTTGAGCTTTAATAGTATATAGCTTTTAATCAATTTTGTTGTCATTACGGCCATACACCAGTTTGGAATGGGCCAATAGTGTCCGGCCAACGCGTCAATAGAATTTCAGACAATAATGCTCAAACCACTTGCCAGAAATTAAGTCTGGTTGACGGTTTTGCAGCTTGAACAATGTATTTGACATTCCCCTAATTCCTAGCGGGCTTTTGTGAGGTAATTTTTTAAAGTATATCTGCATACTCAGTTTGTTTAAATACTCCAACGCTAGACTATGAAGGACTAGTTCATATGAGCTGGGCCCCATATGGCTCAGCTCAGCATATCCAAAGCTATTTTTTTTTCAGATTTTGAGGGAAATCGGATTTCTTTGAATGCCAAATATGTTCTTTGGCGTCTATCTTTCCATACAATACAAATTTACTCTCATCAGTCAAAAGTGTTTTTCGTGACTGCGACACAAGCCAGCCCACAGGCGTTTTTGCTAACTTGAGGTATGGAACTATGTGTTTTATGACCAAACGCGTAACTTTTCGAGACTTCTTGGACTTAAATAATGTGTAATCAGTTGTCTACGGACTGTCACATCACTGTCAATGCGATATACAATTTTTTTTCATAATTTTTGATGATACTGAAGGTTGGGTCTTGCCTTTAACCTTCGTCGATCATCCATGCAAAAGATACGTTTTTCGCATATAAATTTGATTTTCAGTCGAACAATGATTACTTATACTCTCCAAAATCGAAACATTTCCAAAAATGTTTTTGATCATAATATATAACAACTAAATTGAGCTTACTGATTGTTTTATTAGTTAGTTTATCTCATCACTACTATTTTATTGAACAGAAGATTTCATGGGTGTTCGCCTAAAGTCAAGAAAAATAAGAAAGTGCAAATCAAATGTAACGAAATTTCTTCTGTTTTCTAATGCCAACATTCAGTCTATTCAAAAAGGTATCCTTTGTTTTATTTGGATGACTGGAAGTGTTTCAAAAAATGGTTTTGAAAATGATATGAGTGGCACTACTATTATTTTCAACACAACTGTACATAAAAATGTTGTTTCAGCTGCTTATCAAATTTTAGTTTTCTTTTTACCCTGCTTTTAATTTAAAGCTTTAATAAGCTGATCAAAAATCAGTATTTACGAAAAGTTGAGAATTTAGTACAATTCGTTTCATTAATATATATTTTTAGATGTGTTATGCTGTTAAAAATGGCAATGCGACCGGAAATTTGGCCTCAACCTTTTGATATTAAACTTAACTGGCTTGACAAAGTACTTGCTACAGTGGAAACACCACATCATAATTTGAATAATATATGCACCGGAATAGATTTTCTAACATTCTTAACTACGATATTAAGCTCAGAACAACTGGTGTCGATTGTACGACCAGTTCAAAGAGGTCTATCCTTGTGTATTATACATCAAAATACCCGGATTGTTCGTTTGATGCATATGTTTCTTACACGACTAATGGGAATCTTTCCTCCGGACGCACAACATAAGCATGATGATCTGGATATCTTATATAGTGCAATTAGTAAAATGATAACGGACAACCTCACATTTTATGAAAAGAGTCCACAGCCAAATGCATCGTCTCTTTTCGGCACTTTGATGATTTTAAAAGCGTGCACTACAAACAATCATAGCTATATTGATAGAATTTTGGTCCAATTTATAAGAGTTCTTAATCGCCTTACAAAAGATCACATAAACATCATTAGCAGTAACAATGTAAACATACAACCTCCAGATTCAAGTTCATTAGCTTTGGAACTTTTGGTGCTTTCGTTGGAATTGATCAAGAACAGAATATTTATAATGAGTGTGGAAATCAGAAAACTTTTTATAGGCACGATTTTGGTTAGTCTAATCGAAAAAAGTTCAGAAGTGAAAATTATAAAATGTATAATTAAAATGCTTGATGACTGGGTAAAAACTAAAGAACCTAATATAATGACTCAAGTACCTTCTATACGGGAAAAATCAGCGTTACTTGTAAAGTTAATGCAAAATGTGGAAAAGAAATTTGCTGATGATATTGAATTAAACGTACAATTTTTGGAAATTATAAATTTTATATATCGAGATGAAGTGCTTAAACAAACCGAACTCACTAGTAAATTAGAAGGAGCCTTTTTAAATGGCCTAAGATTTCAAAATCCACATATTCGCGCCAAATTTTTTGAGATTTTAGATTCTTCTATGCGTCGAAGGCTTCATGATAGATTGCTTTATATAATTTGTTCTCAAGCCTGGGACACAATAGGTTCTCATTATTGGATAAAACAATGCATTGAATTGCTTATTTTAACAGCTAATACGATGACTCAAATTCAATGTTCCAACGAAGCTTTTAAAATACCTAGTATAACGTCAGTTATTCCAACAAATACAACTGAAACTCAGGATATTACATTTGTATCCTTTCTATCTTCTCAATCCGAATCTTTTGAGAATGTTCAGAGCGTTGATGATAAAGATGATGTGTTTGATATAGATTTGAAACTTGAATTTACTGCAACCCGCAAGGATGACTGCCAACAAATATTACCGACCAGACGTGATACTTTGGTAGAACTTATTTATAAACAAGCTGAATTTCTTGAAGCAAATCGAAATATACGGACTGATCAGATGCTTGTTGCGACTTCTCAGTTATGTCATATAGATACTGAACTAGCTGAAAGTGTATGGCTATCAATATTTCCTCGTATTTGGAATATTTTTACTGAAGACCAACGGTACAACATAACAAAAGAACTAATACCATTCCTTTCGTCAGGAACAAATGTTAACCAAAAAGATTGTTTTCCAAGTACGCTTAACACGTTTGTTGAAAGTTTGACCAAGTGCTCACCATCAATATATATTCCGCCAAATTTATTAACCTACCTGGGAAAATCGCATAACCTGTGGCACAGAACAATATTAGTTTTGGAAGATTTGGCATTTAAACAATCAATGCCAAGTAAATCCAATAATGAGGATGCGGAAAAAAATCAGACTGAATCGGATATTCATCAATCAAATAATATATATGATTCACTGTCTAAAATGTACTCCGCTATGCATGAGGAAGACTTGTGGGCAGGTCTATGGCTGAAATTTGCGAATTATCCGGAAACAAACGTAGCTATTTCATATGAACAAATGGGATTTTTTGAAGAAGCACAAGGCGCCTATGACCTAGCGATGACCAAATTCAAGCAAGATTTAAACAGCGGACTCGTTACAACAAATATAAATAGTGAATTGCTACTATGGGAAAAACACTGGATGCGATGTGCAAAGGAACTTAACCAGTGGGATATTCTATTAGACTATGCGCAATCTAATAAGGAAAAAAATATGTTTCTTATACTTGAAAGTTCTTGGCGAGTCCCTGACTGGAATCTGATGAAAAATGCGCTAGCGAAAACAGAGCAGTGTTATTTAAAACACCATGGATTTAAACTAAATCTATATAAAGGATATTTATCTATATTACACCAAGAGGAAAGACAAACCGGAAGTGTTGAGCGATATGTTGAGATTGCATCAAGCTTATGCATTCGTGAGTGGCGACGATTGCCAAACATTGTATCTCATATTCATTTGCCATACCTTCAAGCTTCTCAACAAATAATGGAACTTCACGAAGCCAGTCAGATTCACCAAGGTCTTACCCAATCACGAAATTCTTCGTTGCATGACATGAAAGCTATTGTAAAAACATGGCGTAACCGTTTACCTATCATTTCCGATGATTTGTCGCACTGGAGCGACATATTTACGTGGAGACAACATCACTACCAAATTATAACTCAACATCTGGAGCAACAAGCAGATCAAGGAAGTACAATGTTAGGCGTGCATGCATCTGCACAAGCAATAATATCTTTTGGAAAAATTGCTAGAAAACATAACTTGACTGGAGTTTGTCAAGAGACATTATCCAGAATATACACTATACCATCTGTTCCTATTGTCGATTGTTTTCAGGTAATAATATAAAACTGATTTCTACCCCTAAAAATATTTGTATGTACATTGTATGTAGTTCAGACTAATGTATGCACATGTATAAATATACATGTGTATAAATATTTTCGTAAACTAAATTTGTAGATTAGAATGTGAATATTTTAAGAACCGAATCGGGCTCCGATTTTCACTTTCGCATGGAAGTTACGATTTGAAAACGCTAAAACTTGTGATCCCACATTCGCAAAACGCAACTTTTTATAGCCGTACTCGAAGAGTACATGGGTATATGTATTGTATTTGTGGTATTTGCTGTTTGTCCGTCTGTCCGTCTTGTTTGTCGCCCATTGCTCGGAGGCTACAAGAGGGACCAAATTTTTTTCAAACTAATGTGATATCTCACTCCTAGAAAATTTTTTCAAAATTTCGCCCCGCCCTCTTCTGCCCCACAAAGGGCGCACATCTGTGGCGTGCATAATTTTGAAGATAGCAAAAACGAAAAATGCAGAATTATAGAGAAAAACCATATCTATTTGGATGCTCTATCTCTTATAGCCTCCTAGCAATGGGAGACTAACAAGACGGACGAACGGACGGACAGACATGGCTATATCGACTCGGCTATTAATGCTGATCAAGATTATAAATACTTTAAGGGGTCGGAACCGCTTCCTTCTCTATGTTACACTCATCCACTTTTACCGCATATACAATATACCCTTTTACTCTTCGAGTACGGGTATAAAAACGTAGTTTCGTAGAGAATGAAATTTTCGACCCCATAAAGTATATATATTCTTGATCAGCATCAATGGCCGAGTCAAAATAGCCATGTCTGTCCGTCCGTCTGTCCGTCTTGTTTATCGCCCATTGCTGGGAGGCTATAAGTGCTAGAGAAACCAAATTTTGTTACCACACTGATGTGATATCTCACTCCTAGATTTTGAATATAACAAAAAACTAAAAATGCAGTATCATAGAGAAAGACCATATCTATCAGGCCGAAATCTGAATCGGATCGGATCATTAATATAGCCACAATAGAGAAAAACATACAAAAAAACTTCGCTCCCTATCTTTCGCACGCACACAAATCGAGTCGTTTTGGTTTTCGTATAGATGAGCGCCTCGATCTCAGAGACTATAAGAGCTAAAACAACCAAACTTTCTGTCTAGACTCCTGTGATATCGCTTCAGTGCAAGTTTATTTCAAAATTTTGCCACGCCACAAACAAAATTTGGATTTTGTCTAGTACAAAGTGTCATTCCAAATGTCTAATAGACTATGTGTTTGAGCCAAGGGGCGTCGTGTAGTACCACAGTCTAGAATCCCAAGAAGTTGTAAGAATGTCCAAATCCAAATCCAAGTGAAAGCCGGGGTCGTCAATGTGTATTTCAGTTTCTTATGTGTTATATGAACAGGGTGTAAGTCGCGTGCGAAAAGACCGTGTCGCTTCGGATGTAAAGGCGTATTAACAAGAAGTTGCGCTCAAGCTGCCGAGGGCTGCCGGCGGCGAGAGCGGAAGCGGGAGCGTATGTGGATAGAAGTTGCGCTCAAGCTGCCGAGGGTTGTCGGCAGCGAGAGCGGGATCGTGATCGTGGGCGGGAGCGTGCCCGTGGTGAGATTAAGCGCGAAGAGAGCGTCGCCGGGGAAAAAAGCTCTTAAGTATGAGGGCGAGAGCGAGGGCAACCGCTTGTGTAGCTGGACTGCTAACAGTGAAGTGTGGCTGGAATGCCCACAGAGCGGTGGCCCCGCCAGCGCCGTCCCCACTCTGAACATTCAACCATTCAACCTGACCATTCACATATGGTCACAAGCTCTTATAAAGCCATGTGTGGTTGAATTTAAACTCACGCTCGGACTTGAATTCGTCCCCGGTGTTGGAGTATTTTGGGAACCTTTACTGCGGTTCACCACGGGGACCCGTTTGACAATTGTGACGAACGGGTCTCGGAGCCGATAGACTTCGGAGTCGGAATTCGGTTCTTCAGGCCCTTTGATAGGTGCTCTGGAAACCTGACTCGAAAACGATGCAACTTGATGTCTCGCCGTATTGGACAAGGGACCCGTGAGCACCCAACCGAAAATGGTTTCCTGTCCAAGAAGAGAACCACATATGTGTGGCTGAAAGCCACTTGAAATTACGGATGGTAGGACATCGGCTCCAATCAGGACATCGATTGGTGAGCTCTCGAAAAATTTAGGATCCGCAAATGGAAGACTCGGCAAGTCTTTCAATAAACTTTGCGAGATAGGATGCGACGGAAGATTCTTTGTCAGTTCCGGCATAACATAGGCTGTGGTGTTTAATTGTAAACCCGGCCTCGTTGGAGAGCGAATGGAAAGATGACAGAGCTTCTCGGACTGAGCGGATACTGTCTGATTCAGACTCGAGACCTGTGTCTGAATACGTTCGAATGGCAATTGAATTGGCGAAAAGGCGTTCCGTAATGAATGTTGCCTCGGAGCCCGAGTCGATCAGAGCGCGGGCGCGGAAATTTTTCCACAGGTGGCAAATATTAATGATTGCCGTGCTTAGAAGGACAGAGCTTGTGCCGGAGGCGAAATACGTCTGAACGTTCGGAAGCGCGGACGAACTAGAATTTTCTGCGGAAGGTACTGGTCGATCGACGTCTGGCCAGGCTGTGGAATCGGGCTCGCTGGAAGCTGGATTGCCACGATGCAGAAGCGTGTGGTTTCGTCCTCCACAAGTGTTGCAATTGTGGGAGCTTTGGCACTCTCAAAGCATGTGGCCCTTTGCGAAGCAATTTAAGCAGAGCTGCCTTTGCTTTATGCAGTTGGAGCGGGCGTCAACGCTCATTTGCAGGAAATGAGGACAGTGTCGGATTGGGTGATTCTCCTTGGAACAGAGATCACACTTGCTCTTGCTAGGATCCACGCTGTTAAGAAACGAGAGCGACGTCCTTGGAACAGGACTGCCCTGGGAACGGAACGGAGAGGACTAGATTCGGGAGGATGGCGGATGCTGACTGCCTTTGGCGGGAGGCGGATCGTCTCGTGAGGTGGAAGGGTCGCTCTCAATAGCCTCAAGCGTCAAATAGCGCTGAGTGAGGAAGGAGTCGATTTCCTTCCAAGGCGGCACCTCCTTTTTGTCCGTTACGAACGCTTCCCACTAAGCCCGGCTTAGCTTTGGCAATTTGGAAGCACAAATAGTCACAAGCAGACTATCCCAGTTGTCCGTGCAAACGTTGGAGACCGCTAGCGCATTTACGACTCCTCGCATCGTACTTTGAAGTTCCTTCAAAGCACGACTGCATTCGGAAGTTACGCGGGGCAAAAAGAGGAGGATGTTAATTTGGTTGGTAACCAGAAGCCGATTATTTTCATATCGGCTTCGGAGAGCCAACCAGGCGGACTCGAAACCGTCATTTGTGAGTGGGGATTTCTCTACAATGGCCTTTGGATCGCCCCTGGTCTTCTCGGTGAGGTAGTATAATTTCTCTACCGGAGATAATTTTGGATAATTTATCACGACCGCGGTGAACAGATCCCGGAACGTGGGCCAGCGGACGTAGTCCCCGAGAAAACCTCAATATTGACGGGAGGTAGTCGACAGCCGCCCTGTTGGACTGGCTGTGCAGGAGGAAGGACTGCGGAGGGGCCAGCTGGGCATTGAGGTCACTGAGACACTGCTCAAATACCCTATAGCATTCGCCATATGTTTTCCGGATGTCCGCTTGGATTTGTGGATCCTCGTCAGTCATCACCGCGGAGCAGGCCTTGTACTCGGCCTCGACGTCCGTCCACATGCTGAGGATTTGGCCTCGGCGTAGCTCGGACAGAGGGGCGCATGGGGCGGAAGCTCTGCCAGGTGGGATAGTCGGCCAATGGCGCCGACCAATTTGGTCCGAGCGACAGAGGTGGCGGATTGAGACATTGTGGTGAAGTGGCGAGAACTGACGGGGCTAGTGATGAAGCCTTTCGGATCCTGTTTAGTCACCGATGGAACCTTAAGGGTCACCGGAGACGGGAATATAACCGATTTGGTCCTTGTAGCAGGGCTTCTACTGCCTGCTCCCGGAGTGAGGGATGCCTTGATTGGCTGTGTCGGAGTAGTTCCGGAAGCGGACGAGGTGCGTAGCCGGTTGTACGAGGTCACAGGCAAAAGTTGTTTGCCGTCCCTTGTGACCTGTTAGCATAATTTGAAATTACCCACGCAAGAAAAAATCGTTTTTGGAAGTCTGTGAGGGACTGAAGACTGGTCTGAGTATAATTGACTCGGAAAAACGTCAGGAAACACAGCTTATTTCGGAACCGTAACTCAAAGACGGACTAGCAGACAAAAGGCCTATAGCTAGCTGGAAGGCAATAATCGGAACGACTCGGATTTTTTGAGATCACCTGTAGGTGAGAAATCTCAAACAATGAGTGACCCTATATTGAGCCGAGCTGAGGAGAGGAACGGTCACAATGGGGTAGCAATATTTGGAAATATTGACTGTGCGATGCTTCTCCGTTTACCCCTTGACGCAATCGTGAGCGGAACTGGGTTATTAGCGGATGGAAGGAAGTAAAGACACGGACACCTCACAGAAAAGGAACAACAATGATTTCTTTCTCAAAACAAAAAAAGAATATTTTTTCCTTGTTTGTGAACCAAAAAACTTGGAGAATTTTTTGGACGTGAACGAATTATTTATTTTTTCTATTCGGATGAACGCAAGGTTCGGATGCCGATAGTTTTTTGGGCCACCTCCAATTTTCGGAACAAAAACAATAACAAAAATACAAATCTTCTTCTCTACTATATAAAAACAAGTCGGGCTTTCCTCTTGACGCAATAACTCCAGAACGCACAAACCAATTTCCACGGTTTTGCATTCGTTTGAAAAGGTCTCGGGCTCTGTGAGGTTTATAGCAAAGAAAATTCACGAAAACTTTCACCAGAAAAGCAGGAAAATGTATTTGCATTATCTACTATATACTACATACAGCGCCATCTCTGATACACAGCATGTACTACAAACCAATATTTTAAGTAGGCGCCGGTGCGTGATACATTGTTTGACAGCTACTCATTGTTCTCTGCTCAGTTAATTTCATGTGACAAACCGGTATTGTGTTCACTGTGAAAACGAAATTAAATTATTCGTTTCCTCACATTTAAATTGAAAACCATCAAATCAATCACGTGTATTGTGAACATTTTTATTCAATTTCAACAGCAGGCATTTGTCTTTAAGGTGGTAAGTTGAACTGTGTGAATTATGTGGATCGTGCATTTGAGGTTAAATTCACCACTCTGTCCACAGTCCAAAATGCCTATAGAACGACGTGCGAAAATCGGCCGCCGCTCAAGACATGCAAGCCAGCAACAAGTATTTTCACAGAACTTAAGCGAAGAAAGACAAAATATATTAAGAGGAAATTCCCGATTGGGACAGCGCGTGAGGACACGAAGATCATTGGCATCATACAATCGCTTGGCATCCCAATATGATCCCCTGCGAACTACAGTGATGATGAAAATTTAGATATTCGACCAATGACGACTATATGCCGATATTGCAATGCGTTAAAGTTCAAAAGAGAAACGGCTGGATTGTGCTGCGCAAGTGGAAAAGTCAAACTGGATCCATTACTTACACCACCACAGCCACTGAAACCATTGTTCGATGGAAGTGATCCCGATTCCAGCCATTTTTCTTCGACACATCCTTGAATACAATAACTGCTTTCGCATGACTTCCTTTGGAGCTAATATCATTCGAGAAGGCGGCTTCATGCCGACTTGCACGGTAAAAGATACAACACACATAACCAATCACTCACACCAACACAATGAATTGCAACACGTAACAACTACATATACACCATTCTAAACCTACCTTTTTGCAATAGCTATTAAAAACGCTTAATAGCTCAACAGTCGGGTTGGTATCTGAAAATTGACCGTAATACCCAAAAATCGGTTGCAAAGTTATGAGCGTTGGTGGTCTATTCTTCCTGGACGCACCTGGAGGAACAGGGAAAACATTTGTCATTTCATTGATTTTGGCCACTATTCGATCAAGATGTGACATAGCTTTGGCTTTAGCATCATCTGGAATTGCGGCGACTCTTCTAGATGGCGGTCGTACTGCACGTTCTGCGCTTAAGTTTCCACTCAATTTAATCACAATTGATACTCCAACATGCAATATTTCCCGAACCAGTGCAATGGGAAAATTGTTGATGCAATACAAGCTCATTGTTTGGGATGAGTGCACAATGGCACATAAGAAATCACTTGAAGCACTTAACTTCACACTGAAGGATCTTCGGCGAAATAACAACATCTTTGGAGGCTTGATGATATTATTGGCGATTTCAGGCAGACGTTGCCAGTAATTCCCCGTGGAAAGCCTGCAGATGAATTGAATGCTTTCCTGAAGGCATCACCTTTATGGAATAACGTAAAAAATTATCGCTAACCACTAATATGAGAGTTCAACTTCAAAATGATCAAAAGTGCTGCACGATTTTTCCAAACAATTGTTAGCTGTTGGAAATGGAAAAGTCCCAGTTGATGCGACATCTGGATTAATTACTCTTACCAACGACTTTTGCCGATTTGTAGACTCTCAATTAGCTCTTACTGAAAATGTTTTCCCAAACATTAGTGAGAATTATCAGAATTATGCTTGGTTAAGTCAACGAGCAATTCTTGCCGCAAAGAATAATGATGTACACGCACTGAATTTCACAATTCAATCAAAAGTACATACAAATCTGTTGATTCCATAACAAACCCCGATGATGTAGTAAATTATCCAACGGAGTTTTTGAACTCACTGGAGTTACCTGGATTTCCACCACATAACTTGCAACTCAAAGTTGGTACAGTTATAATGATATTGCGTAATTTGAATCCACCGCGACTTTGCAACGGTACTCGACTTTCGGTAAAAAGACTTATGCCGAATTTGATTGAGGCAACCATTATTAACGGAAAGTACGCAGGTGAAAAATGTATGTATTCCTCGAATACCAATGATTCCGACTAATCTTCCGTTTGACTTCAAACGATTGCAATTTCCAGCTCGCCTTGCGTTCGCAAAGACAATTAACAAGTCGCAAGGCAAATCGAAAATCATTGTTTTCACATGGGCAGTTATACGTTGCGTGTTCACGAGTTGGGAAACCATCCGCTTTGTTTGTGTTAACGTCAGAAAAAAAAACAAAAAATGTGGTTTACCAAAGTGCACTTCAATGAAACGGATAATTTGCGAACACGTATAACGCTTCGATTCAGTATTACTTTGGATTCACTTTCATTTACTTGAGAAGTTCAACTAAATAACACTTCATTTTTGTAATCGAAATGAATTCATTACTGTTGTGAAATGAAATAAAATTTGTCCTTTTCAAATATAAAACAAACAAAAATTGTTCTTCATCTTTTTATCACCAAACGAAATGTTACATAAAACGAAGCCATCTGGTGGCGAAACGGAGTTCGCCGGGTTTGCTAGTTTATAGTATAGATATGTATTTTATATATACATATATATGTCGAAAATGTCTTTTATACATTGCTATAAAATAAAATATTTTTAAAATATATCTTATTTTACTCCATATTAGAAAATTCGTCAACAAGTAAAATGCTACCTTCAAATGCCATCCACATCAGGAAGAAATGAAATTAATGAAGCTTTGGAAGTCATTGAGTCGACAAACTTAAAGTACTTTACTGGTGAAATGAATGCGGAATTTTATGCATTGAAAGGGCTTTTGTTGGCTCAAATTGGGCGTACAGAAGAAGCTGGCAAATCATTTAGCGCCGCTGCACAGCTACATGATGGACTTACAAAAGCGTGGGCTATGTGGGGCGACTACATGGAACAAATTTTTTTAAAGGACAAACAAATGCCATTAGCCGCAAATGCATTAATATGCTATTTGCATGCATGTAGAAACCAAAATGAGAGTAAGACTCGGAAATATATTGCCAAAGTTTTATGGTTTTTGTCTTATGATAACACAACCAATACACTAATAAGCACTTTGGAGAAATATGTTTCTGGGATACCTCCCTCCTACTGGTTGCCATGGGTACCACAGCTCCTGTGTTGCTTGGAACAATTTGAAGGCGATGTTATATTGAACCTTTTTAAGTCAAGTACGTATTAATACAAATTATAATATTTAAAGGCTCATTTATTAAAATATACACGTTACAAAAAATTGTAAGTCTAATCAAGTGGTTTTTGACATAACTCAAATTTGCAACAGGTAGATTTAAAAAGAATTTCAGGAGTTACTCAAATTAAAAATGTTTAAGTTGTTCTTTTTTATACCCGTACTCGAAGAGTAAAAGGGTATATTGTATTTGTGGTAAAAGTGAATGTGTGTAACATAAAGAAGGAATAATTTCCGACCCTATAAAGTATATATATTCTTGATCAGAATCGCACATCTGTCGCGTCCACAATTTTGAAGATAGCAGAAAACGCAGAATCATAGATAATGACCATAGATATGATCTAAAGCCCAAATCTGAATCGGATCGGATCATTATAGCCAGAATGGAGAAAAAAATTTCGAGAAACTTCGTTCCATCTCGCTCGCTCTCACACACCAACGTGTCGACTTTTCTCATTCGTACAGATGAGCGCCTGGATCTCAGAGACTATAAGAGCTAGAGCAAACTATTTTTCTGTCCAAGCTCCTGTGATACCACTTCAAGTTTATTTTCAAACTTCGGCACGCCGCCTTCCGACTAATGATAACATGAATTTTCAGCAGCGATTCCCCGCGCCCCCTTGCAGCGTAAGTCATTTATGGGGATGATAGCCGCTACTGATTCTCTCTCTCGCTCACACACTGCTCACACACTCTGCCTTGTGCAGTGTACGTGTGTTGTTGTGAGAACTGATGTAGATGACATGTAAAACTGATAAAACATTTGAAAATTCCACATAAATCATACCAACTGAGTACGGGTATAAAAGTAGTGTCGTGTTAACGGCGACACCACACGTTCTTTTTCTCGTTTTTGTTGTTGTAATTTTGCTAAGATCTAACATCTTTCTTTCAAGCATGTTCGCGACCAGTTCGGTTACATGTGTCCCGCACGTAGAGCGGTAGCGCTACTAGGTTTATGTAGCGGGAGGAGTCCTGCGTCTCTGCCTGGGATCCGCGCGAGCAGGCATCAGCTGGTGTGATATGGGCCAATTGATGGTGCAGTCACTGCATATCAAGATCCTAAAGAGAATGCATTGCAATTAAAAATCAAAAAAACATTTTAAATAGGCGCTCCCGTATTAGGAAAACGTTTTCTCCTTTTCAAAACGAAAACAAATTCCCCGCCGAAATGAAATGTAAACTGTAAACTTTATGCAACTAAACGAATCTTAATTGCAAATGGAAAAAATAGATGAATTATTGATGCATTGACATGAATTTGACACCCTTATCAGGCCAATTGAGTGTGTGCACATAAAACCAACTTCAAAATTGGATACAAAAAAATGGTTCACAGCCGATTTGGTTATCAATAAATCTCTATTAAACATAACAGAGGCCTTTTTGTATTTTCCGCTTAACAGTACAGTAGGAAATAAAACACACATTTGCGGATGTCAGAACGTCTTAAAATGAAAAGTATGACTTTTGACTGAAAACGTAAAACGCAAAAGTAAGTGAAAGCCGGAGCCAACCTGTAAGTTTTTTTTTTTGCTGTACGATCAATTAATTAAAATAATTATGTTAATATTTAATATTAAAAAAATGAATAAATTTAATAATTTAAAAGCTCTTCTTACTCCGATATCAAGATAGCGTCAATTAAAGTTTATCTTAGAATTCAGCTTTATTTATTTTTAAGAGAATCTTCTCTTTACAATTTTAATTACAGTAACTCTTAAATTTCTTTTAAAATACTAATAGCAAACTCAAGTTATGTGGACCTTTGTCTTTAAAAAAAAAAAAACTAATCAAAACGAGAAAGAACGTACGGAGTCGCTTCGAACGCGACTCTACTTTTATACCCGTACTCAGTCAGTACACATGTGATTTATGTGGAATTTTAAAATGTTTTATCATTTTTTACATTTTACATTTTTTGCTACATCTGTCATCGACATCTACATCTACATCAGTTCTCTCACAACAACACACGTACACTGCACGAGGCAGCATGTTTTGAGCGTGAGTGTGTATGTGAGAGAATCTGCAGCCACAATCAACCCCAATAAATGACTTATGTTGTAGGAGTGGGGGGGAAATGCTTCTGAAAATTCATTTGATCATTGTGGCTACAAAAATGATCCGATCTGAACCAAATTCGGGAATCTGGTAGATATGTTCATTCTCTACAAAACTGCATTTTTATTTTTTCTATCTTCAAAATTGTGGATTTTTCGTCTTTTGGGGGCGGAAGGGGGCATGGCGAAATTTTGAAATACACTTGTTCAGGTTTGGTATCACAGGAGTCTTGGCAAAAGTTTGGTTGCTCTAGTTTTTTATAGTCTCTGAGATCCAGGCGTTCATTTTTTACGAAAAACCGTAAAAATTACTCGATTTTGTGTGAGTGCGAAAGGGATGGAGCGAAGTTTTTTTTGCGTATGTTTTTGTCTATTGTGGCTATATTAATGATCCGATCCGATTCAGATTTGGGCCCCAGATAGATATGGTCTTCAGCTATGATTCTGCATATTTCGTTTTCTGCTATCTTCAAAATTGTGGACGCCACAGATGTGCGCCCTTTGTGGGGGCAGAAGTGGGCGGGGCGAAATTGAAACACTTTTCTAGGAGTGAGATATCACATCAGTCTGGAAAAAAAATTTGATTGGTCTAGCTCTAATAGCCTTCGAGCAATGAGTGAAAAACAAGACGGACGGACAGACAGACGGACGGACAGACATGGCTATATCGACTCGGCTATTGATGCTGATCAAGAATATATATACTTTATGGGGTCAGAAACGCCTCCTTCTGTGTGTTACACACATCCACTTTTACCACAAATACAATATACCCTTTTACTCTTCAGTACGGGTATAAAAATCAATTCCCCAACTCTATACCATAAATCATTTACAATAGATGTAATAGCCTTTTCCAACACTGAGGAACTGTAAGAATTTTATATAGATGTGAAAATTCGATTCCCACAGAGACCATCCGCCATCCATAAAAAACAGCTGATGCATACAAATTGTTGCGTAGTTTACTGTTAAAAATAAAAAAGTATATTAATCTATGGTTATGTATGTAAGATATAATTTAGGTATAGTTTTATTGATATTATTAAATTGAGGTGCACAGGTAATAGTAAGAATGATTGGGCTTTCTGTAACTACCTAATATCGTCTGATTTCTGCTTCTGCTGTTTCATGCTACGTCTGCTGCTTCTATGTTCTTCTTACGTTTTCCTTTGCTGCTCTTCTTCTCTGCTTCTCTTCTTCGCTAGCCATCTTTCTTCCAGCTATGAATTGTGTTCTGCGTATCGCCCTCTTCGGGTTCCATCTCCATTAGATCTCCTACTTTGTATCCGTACTCGTGTTTCCGCTTCTTATCGAATTGTTCCTTGTATCTATCTGTTCTGGGCCTGCTGAATGTTTTATTTTTTTCTTCTTGTCGCATCTTCTGTGTTTGTCTTAATAATGTTGCCTCTTGGCATTCCTGTGGTGCCCCGTACGTGTTCTCTTGCTTTACAAACTCCAAAAAACTAGAAGACGTAAACGACGATCGCTTACAATACGAGGCAGATTTCCAAAGATATCAGTCCATTTCCTTAACTTCTTAAGAACTTCGTCTGCGCCTGTAGTTTTCGTGGGATACATCCATACGAACTTTCTGAAGCTATCCCCATCGCGAAGATTTACTTGTACTGCTTTGAAGTAGCAAGTTTCCAATGATCTGCAGTACTTTTCCTTCCAGATGTGGGATCCAAATTCGTAGTCCTCCAGGTACGGAATCCATTGGGCTACTTCCCGCGGAACGCCCTTCTTATTTAACGTTTGCTTAAAAGCGGCGCAGTCAGTTACGAGCTTAAAGTTGGTTGCAAGTATGTACTGACTGAATTTTTGCACGCGAGAAAAAGAGCTTTTGGCTTCCTGTATATAGCTATGCTGTCGTGCTTCAGACTCGGGGTTTTTCTTACTCCAGAATAAGATCAGATGCAATTGTCCTTCGTGCCAGCGCGGCAGCGAACCCATCCTTTTGCATTCCTACGATAGAGTCTTACCACCGGATCGTTCACCAATGCTTCCTTTAATATAGCGAATTGGACATCTTTTCGCAGCAGATTCGTTAATGGTTTTGCGATCAGTGAATAGTTGTTTATAAACTTACGGAAAAACCAATTAATCTCAAAATGACTGCACAGACTTAATGTTTTGCGGCATCGGAAACTTTCTGATGGATTTGGTTTTCTCCAGTCTAGGCTTGATTTCTCCTCCTCCAACTTGATGGCCCAAAAACGTAATGGTGGACTGTAGGAATCGGCACTTCTTCCACTTCATCTTCAGCCCGTATTTAGCGTATTTAGCATAACCTTTTTTCCGCTTTCCCAGGCATTCGTCGGCCGTTTCGGCGTGTATAACAATTTCGTCCATGTACAGATTCAAAATTTTTTCATTTATGAGGTTTTGAAATACATAACCAATAAAACGAATGAAAACGGCTGGCGAATTGCAAAAGACTTAAAGGCGCGGTTGAACTCTAAGAGGCCTTGCTTTGTTATGAACGCCGTATACATCTTGCTGCTCTTTTCCACAAGAATGTGAAAAAATCCATTTTCTAGGTCCATGATGATGAACATTTTCGCATTTCCCAGTTTTTCCAGCACATCTTCAACGATTGGAACGGGGAAGCAATCTTTTAACCCCATTTTATTCAACTGACGATTGTCCACTTAGACTCGGTTGCTCCCATCCTTTTTCTTGACAATTAATATGGTTAGGTTAGGTTTATAGGGCTGCTCCACCGAAGTCGAGGTTACTCGGAGGCAAAAGCTGCCCTAGCTGTCCGTACTTCGCTGACTGCCTCCGCCAATGGCTTAACCGCTTCATTTCTAGCACACTCGTCCGCACTCTCGTTGCTCGCGATGTCGGTGGTACCGGGACCCACGTGAGTGTGATTGAGTGTGCCCTGATCTGGTTTAGTGCGTTCACCGTACCACTGACGAGTTTGCTCGTGGTCTTGCAGGAAACCAGGGCTTTTATAGCAGCTTGACTGTCAACGCAGATTGCTATGTTCCTCGGAGGTATCTCCAACTTTGTATACCAACTTTGCCGCTTGCCATACTGCGCATATCTCCGCCTGGTATACCAGTCTGGTAGTCTTAGGGATATGTTGGTTGCTAGTTCTTAGATGATTCCAGCTCCTGTCCCTTCGGTTGTCTTTGACCCGTCAGTGAAGATGGAGAGCACGTTCTGCCCAAGGCCATAGTTACGCATTCCCATTCTTCTCTGTCCGGTATGTGTCCTTTAAAGTTTCTATTCCATTAAAAACTCAGAGGCACAGTAGTCAGTTCGTTCGCCCGTTCCACTTTCTTCCTTACGGAGTATTGTGTCGAGGCCATAAGGTTTGAAGAACCGCGCTGCTGAACGCTTCACGGCACTTGTATCAGCCAAGCACTTACGGAAGGTCTATGGGTTCCGGGTCTAGCATGGTGTCCAGAGCAGCATGTGGGGTGGATTTGAGTGATCCAGTGACCCCAAGGCATGCTGTCCGTTGGACTCTACGGAGGTTCTCTAGGTTGGAATTGGTGTTTTCCGCTTCCCACCGCACATCCGTAAGTCAGAATGTGTCTTATTACCGCTGTATACATCCAATGGATGATGTGCGGTTGTAAGCCCCATGTTTGTCAAAGGTCTTCCTACAAATATAGAAATCAGCAATTGCCTTTTTCTTCCTTTCATCCGTGTTTCTCTTCCAGGAGAGTTTGAAGTCAAGGATGACACCAAGATAGTACTTGGCATCCTTCCAATTGCTGGTCGTTTGAAATTTGGTATCTTATATTTTCGTGAGAACAACACCAGTTCTGTTTTTGGTCATTAACCCCCCAAACCGTTCTGGGGTGCCCAGCTAGTAGTCGTTCCCAGTGCAAACTCAGAAGGTCACTGATTGTGGGTAAGAACTTACCCGTTACCAGTATCACTAGATAGTCCGCATAGGCCACTACCTTCTATCCGCTCCTGCCCAACTGAAGAAGAAGGTCGTTGAGGACTAGGTTCCACAGGAGAGGGATATGTATATGGAGTAGAATATTTTATACATAATACCTAATACATACTCAACTTAAGACGTTACAATTTTGTATATTTTTACTTTCATAGATTGGGCGTCTTTATCCACAAGCGGTCTACTTTCCAATACGGACTTTATATTTGACTTTAAAGATTGAGCAACGCGAAAAGCATAAATCAGCCGAGCAAGCAGCCGTCTTTGCTGTAAAATCATCAAACTCAGTAAGTTATATTAATAATATTACACCAATTTTAAGATGATTTCTAAGAATTTCATCTTCAATATATTTTATATTGTGTACCCTGACAATGACTTTGACAATGAAGGTCTTTAAAAAATATCTCTAAAACTGGTTTAATAGCTAAGCTACATAAGTTTGAAATTTATTCCCGCGTGCTCAGTACTTTATTTCTTTTAGCAAGTGGTATGAGTGATATAAGTATGAGTTCAGATGCCGCCTCGCGTATCTCTTCTCCGTGGCTCAGATCTTTTCTCTATGAACGTGTAGTAAGAAACAAAATTTACCTAACCTGTTAAAAAACAACATTACAAAAACATAAAGGGAATATAAAACGATATTATTTTCGAAATTGATTGAAACTTAACTAATTTAACATGCACTTTTATTTAAACCCCATTAAACTTCTGAAATACATAGTAGAAATAATTTTTTTTTTTAACAGTAATACAAAAAATGCAATTATAAATTTAAAATGAGCACGAATTAGAGATATTCGTTGCGTGACTCAATTCAAAACATAAATTCAATATAATGCATTTGAATTAAATTGAGTTGATTGAGTGCGACGCACACAATGAACTTTATAAGAATGCAAGTGTTTTCAGATATTCAGTTGAATGAGTTAGAATGACTGAGTCACGTACAAGTCATACACACAAACCTTTAAACGATAAGGCACGAATTGAAATAGTGAGAGTATTGGCTGTTTCCAAATGTATTGGAATGCATTGTATTTTTGCCTGTAGATTTTGGGCAGCAATGTTGTCAACTTCTGTGAAGGAAAATAGAAAAATATTTGGTGCTAATTTTGCACAGATTTAGAACAAAAAATAAAAGAGAAACATAAAGACTCGTATATATATTTTAAATAGTCCGTTTAATGTGCGAAAAACGTAAAAAGTAAATTTTGAGGGTTATTATAAATTAAATAGATGGTCATAAGTACTACTCAACCGGCATGCAGAAAGTCCGGTTTTGTAGCAATAAGATCAAATAATGAATGTTTTCAATATTAAAAGTAATAATTTTGTTTTGAAATATCATAATACCATGTGTAAATAATACAAAACAAATTATTTAATTTTTTTTTTATTTATTCAGAATTTAGAAACCATTTCTTCGAGTAGAGGTAATCAAGGCACTACTTCTTCAGTAAACCCAATTAAAGCAACGCCGCCTATGTGGCGATGCTCAAAGGTAATGCAATTGCAACGAGAAGTACATCCAACAATTCTTAGTTCTTTGGAAGGCATTGTAGACCAAATGGTTTGGTTTCGGGAAAGTTGGACCGAAGAAGTTCTTCGACAACTGCGTCAAGGCTTGATAAAGTGCTATGCTATAGCATTCGAAAATAGAAATACAGTGGTTAATGCAACTATAACCCCGCATACATTACACTTCGTTAAAAGCTAGGATCAACCTTTGGCATTGGGATTGAAAATATTCCGGGCTCTGTCACATCATCTATATCTAATTCAGCCGCCTCAGAATCTCTAGCACGTCGGGCCCAAGTAACTTTTCAGGATCCGGTATTTCAGAAAATGAAGGAACAATTTACGAATGATTTTGATTTTTCGAAACCCGGCGCTATGAAATTACACAATTTAATAACTAAATTAAAACCTGGATTAAAGTTTTTGGAAACGAAGGTTAAAAATTACCAACTTCGTTTTTGATAGAAGACAAATGTAGATTTTTATCTAACTTTAGCCAGAAAACCGCTGAAGTTGAACTTCCTGGAGAGTTATTGATTCCTTCATCATCACATTATTATGTAAGAATCGCAAGATTTATGCCACGCGTGGAAATAGTTCAAAGAATAATACTGCTGCACGAAGATTATATATCAGAGGCACAAATGGGAAAAATATATCCTTATCTAGTAGTCCTGGATTCTGGACTCGGCGATGCTCGCCGTGAAGAACGAGTATTGCAATTAAAGCGAATGTTGAATAACTACCTGGAGAAGCAAAAGGAGACAAGTCGGCGATTTTTTAAATATAACAGTACCTCGTGTTGTCCCAATATCGCCACAGATGCGATTGGCTGAAGACAATCCCAATAGTGTTTCACTGATAAAAATCTTTAAGAAATGCTGTCATAAAATGAAAATTGACTATGATATGCCGATTGTTAAATATTATGAGCGCCTTTCTGAAGTCCAGTCTAGAGGAACTCAAACGACACATACAATTTTGAGAGAAATATTCTCAGAAATTCAATGGACTATGGTCCCGAAGACGTTACTTAAAGATTGGGCATTGAAGACATTTTCGGCAGCTACGGACTTTTGGCATTTTAGAAAAATGGTAAGATGTTAATACGAATTCTTTTTTTCATTTTTATAAGTCTTAAACAAATGTTTCTAATTATTATAGTATAACTTAAAACTTGTACATTTTTTTTTGTATAAATTTGTATACAACATGCCTGCATATGCACATGTGTATATATTATATTATATTACATACAGATTTCATAGTGATAAGAATATATGTCGATAAATTTAGAAAGTATGGACCAATTTTTATCCGGGACTCGATAAGTTAAGTGGTATATTAGATATGTGGTCGAATTAGATGTTCGAAACGCACAGAAGGAAATATTTCCGACCCCATAAAGAGTACGTTTATATTATTGATCAGCATCAATAGTCGAGTCGATATCGCCATGTCTGTCCCTCCGTCTTTCCGTCTGTCCTTTTCTCCGGTCGCCCAGTGCGTGGATACTATACGAGCTAGAGAAACCAAATTTTTTTTCAATAATGATCTGATATCTCACTCCTACAACTGTATTTCAAAATTTCGCCCCGCCCATTTCCGCTCCCACAAAGGGCGCACATCTGTGGCGTCCACAATTTGAAGATAGCAAAAATCGTAAAATGCCGAATCATAGAGAGAGTCTATATCTATCAGAGTCTGAATCGGATCGGATCATTAGTATAGTCACAACGGAAAAAATCATTGGGAAAGGCATCGTTCTCTCTCGCTCTCTCTCACACAAAACGTTTTTTGTTGATCGTAGTTTGTGTCGCCTGGATCTCAGAGACTATAAGAGCTAGAGCAACCAAACTTTCTGTCCAAACTTCTGTGATACCAAATCAAGACGAGTGTATTTCAAAATTTCGCCCCGCCCCCTTCTTCTCCTCAAAAGACGACAATTTTGAAGATAGGAAAAAACGAAAAATGCAGTATCGTACAGAATAATCATATCTACCAGATTCTGGTTCAGATCGGATCATTATTATAGCCACAATGATAAAATTAATTTTCAGCAGCGAGCCCCCCACCCCGTCGCAACGATAGTCATTTTAGGGATGATAGCCGCTACTGATTTCTCTCTCGCTCAAACTATGCTCACACACTATGCCTCGTGCAGGCATTTGGACTTTCTGTCCAAACTTCTGTGATACCAAATCAGGACAAGTGGATTTAAAAATTTCGCCCCGCCCACTTCCTCTCCTTAAAAGACGAAAGTCCAAAATTTTTAAAATAGGAAAAAACGAAAAATGCAGTATCGTAGAGAATGGTCATATCTACCAGATTCCCAGATCGGATCATTATTATAGCCACAATGATAAAATGATCATTTTCAGCAGCGTGCCCTCCACCACGTCGCAACGATAGTCTGTTTAGGGATGATAGGTGCTACTGATTTCTCCTCTCGCTCACACACACTATGCCTCGTGCAGTGTACGTTTGTTCTTGTGAGAACTTATGTAGATGTAGTTGACAGATGCAAAATGTAAAAACTGATAAAACATTTGAAATACACAAATCTGTGTACTGACTGAGTACGGGTATAAGAGTAGTGTCGCGTTAACGGCGACTCCATACGTTCTTTCTCGTTTTTATTTGTTTAAAGCAAACAAATTAAAATGGATACAATTTTAAATTTGTTGCAAAATGTCCTTTAAATTAATTTTTCTTCAGTTGTGTGTAGAGCTATAACTAACTCTTTTGAGTTCAATTGTCCTTAATTAATTAAATTATTCTCTTATTCTTTATTATTAGCTTACGCTGCAACTGGCACTGTCTTATCTATGTGAACACGCGTTAAATTTAACACGTCTCAATGCTGATATGATGTACCTTCATCAGGACTCCGGGCTCATGAACATTTCATATTTTAAGTTCGATGTTAATGATGAAAAAATGTCAGCTTAATCAACATCGACCAGTTCCTTTCCGACTAACTCCGAATATTGGCGAGTTTATCACCAATTTTGGAATTTCGGGACCTTTGTCAGCAGCGATTGTGGCTACAGCTCGTTGTTTCATTCAACCAAATTATAAACTTAGCTCTATATATTACAAACCATTTTAAGAGATGAAATAATAGCTTTGCAAAAAAAGTCTTTCGAGAATGTAAATTAGTGGAGGGAGCAGAAGAGCGTCGTTCCGAAGCTAACAATATGGAACATACCGTTAGTGTTGTCAACTCTGCGGTCGATGTAATACTGATGCGATTTAATAAAATTTCATATTTTGATAGCATTGAAAATAAAAAATATCTATGTTAATACAATCTGCCACAAATATCGATAATCTTTGTCGTATGGATCCAGCCTGGCATCCCTGGTTGTAAGGCATGTATTGTGGGCTTATATTTTTGTTGTATTAAATTTTATATTTTAAGAAAGTAATTATATTTGTTAACAAAAGATCAAATAAAATAAATAATTAAAATTCATCTGAACGAAAAATTTTCATTTAATCTGTAGGATACCTATCCCAGGCTGAGGTAGGCTCAGTCTGTCAAGGTTCTTTCTACAAGAAATTTGTAGAAATGCTGGCACTTTAAGGCAAGGGGATGGCCGTGAGACCGAAAATGGAGCGGGCGGAGCGTCGGGTTACCGTGCAGGCAATTCGGTATTCGCACTTTGGCGATGGAAGGGAAAACGCTGACACCTGAGTTTTGGTGTGTGCGGTAATAATATGTTTCTGGGTTACCTGGGTTGTGTTCGCGGTCGGCGAAGAAAATGATGACACTGTGTTGAGGTTTTGAGGTTTATGGGTTTTTTCTCTTTATTCTTGATTAATTGGGTTTTTATACTGCTAGTCGTGTAGTAATGCTTGCGTGTACTTTTGTGGTGGCGCGGTGTTGACTGTTGATGCACTGCCCCATTGATCCATGGCGCGCGCGCTATTTAAAGCCGGCACCTGGTGTGTGGGGCCGCTGAGTCCGCGTTTTTCGTAGGTGTATGTTGGGGCACCGTTTCGCTGTGATCGCGGAACTTGAGTGCAGTGTCAGGTGACCTAGTCTGCGTGTTTTGCTAATATAGCAACGCGGAACTAGGTGCAGTGTGTTTGGTGGTGTCAGGTGTTTTAATAATAGTCTATATATATAATTTAGTTTATGATTGTATTGTGTATATCTTACATTATCTATTTATATTTCTTGTGACGGACCGTTGTGGTCCGTTACACCCCCCCCTTTCTTCCGGGTGGATGAAAAGGTGGTGGTGGTGGTTGCTGTTGGGGTCTTCTGTTCTTTTTTCCTTCTATCGTCACTATCGCCACTATCCGGCCGTCGTTCATGTGGAGCGGGCGGCTTTGCGAGGTTATTGTGGCGTCGTTTTCGGCTGATCCCGTGTCAGTCGAGGACGCGCGTCGTTTCCCGACGTGGCCTGGCGACAACAGTCGATAGTCCGAGTGCCGCGTTTTCCACGTTTCCAGCAGAATAGGATCGAGGGGTGGGTGCAGTCGTAGGCGGCGTGCCCAGATTGACCACACCGGCGACAGGCTGTGCGTGGATTGGAAATGGGGTGGTGATCATGCGATGGGCCACGTCCGGGCCCGTCGCATCTGTTGGATTTGCTGCCTGTCTCCGAGATGTATCCGCTGAGACCCAATGGGGTCTCGGGGAGCTGGCATCCGGTAGGAGTCATCTTCTCTGCGATCTGGGCGCCTTGCCGGCCTGGTGTCTCTCGGTGCGCTTCGGATGGGTGCGGGAGGTGATTTCATGTTCCTCTCGTGGATGATTTCGTACTCAGAGGCGAGCCGTGTCAGCTGTGACAAGCTTTCTAATTGGTCTCGTCGCACGTATAGCTGGATTCCTGGCAAGGCGTTGTCGTAGATTCTGTGCAGCTGTTTAACTGGATCGTACCCGGCATGGTGCATGAGTAGCCGTATCTCGATGAGGTAATCTTTTGAACGGTTCTCTCACCGCTTGCTTGCGGCCCCGGATCTGGTCGTCCAATTGTTCGAAATACCTTGGCGGCAGAAAATACGACAGAAATTCCTGGCGGAAGTATCCCCAGGAGCTACACTGCAGTTGGCTGGTACGGTACCAACGGCTAGCCCGGTCGGTGAGTAGTTCGGCCATGGCCCGAGGCAACTGGTTGGTGTCCACTCCATACGAGCTTGCGCGTTCCTCGAGTAGTTCCAGAAATGATATCGGGTCATTTTCTCCGCTGAACTGGATGCCCCATCCGCGGATGCGTTCCGCGGTTCGTGCGATGCGGTTGTAGTCGGGCCCGTCGATGTGTGGGTCGATCGCTGGCACAATTCTCTGCGTGGGTGATCGGCAAGTTTCCGTGGTTGGTGGCCTGGGGAGATCATCGACCATTAAGGTTGGTGGCCGGGGCTCGTTCTCAGCGATTGTGGGGATTTGTATGCTGGGTTTTGGGTCCTACCTCTGGGTGCCTGATGGACCCGGGGTGGTGGGCATCGGGGACTTGGAGCGTCCGGCTAGTCGGGCGTATTTCCGCTCAAGTTCTGCCAGGCGAACCCAATTACTCGGCGGGCGTGGTCCGGCGACTAGTATGGCAAAGTTCCTACGCATCTCGTCGACAGTTCCTTCACCGCTGAATCAAATTCCTTGGCGAAAGCCTCCAGATCCTCTCGACGACGCTTGTAAATCCAGCCGATGCTGACGCCTGGGTTAGTGGTTTTCTCTACGGCGTGGAATTCGCTGCCTGAGTCCTCTTCGTGGGATTCCATGGTGTTTTGTGTTGCTTCTGGGGTGTTTTTGGGCACTTGATCACTGTTTTCGGTACTCGCGCACTGCGTATACTTTCTCGGTGGCACTCGCGACTGGATTTGTGTGTTCAGTTCCTAGCTCTGTTTTCTTTCTCGGTGGCCGTGGGTCTTTAGTCCACGTATCCCCGTGTTAAGGTTTTTTCTCCTTAAATCTCCTTAACGTTGCCAGTAAAGTCCCTGCTCGGGCGCCACTTGTAGGATACCTATCCCAGGCTGAGGTAGGCTCAGTCTGTCCAAGGTTCTTTCTACAAGAAAGAAAGGCCGTGAGACCGAAAATGGAGCGGGCGGAGCGTCGGGTTACCGTGCAGGCAATTCGGTATTCGCACTTTGGCGATGGAAGGGAAAACGCTGACACCTGAGTTTTGGGTGTGCGGTAATAATATGTTTCTGGGTTACCTGGGTTGTGTTCGCGGTCGGCGAAGAAGAAAATGATGACACTGTGTTGAGGTTTTGAGGTTTATGGGTTTTTCTCTTTATTCTTGATTAATTGGGTTTTTATACTGCTTTTGTGGTGGCGCGGTGTTGACTGTTGATGCACTGCCCCATTGATCCATGGCGCGCGCTATTTAAAGCCGGCACCTGGTGTGTGTGGGGCCGCTGAGTCCGCGTTTTCGTAGGTGTATGTTGGGGCACCGTTTCGCTGTGATCGCGGAACTTGAGTGCAGTGTCAGGTGACCTAGTCTGCGTGTTTTGCTAATATAGCAACGCGGAACTAGGTGCAGTGTGTTTGGTGGTGTCAGGTGTTTTAATAATAGTCTATATATATAATTTAGTTTATGATTGTATTGTGTATATCTTACATTATCTATTTATTTTTTGTGACGGACCGTTGTGGTCCGTTACAAATCCATAAAGACTGACAAAGGTTTTGTGATGGCGGATTCAGCGCCCTCACAAATGATAAATTCATAGATTTAAGTATACATAAAAAGAAGCGAAATAATCTTTCTTTGTATACATATCTATGTATATATAAGAAAGTCGTGTTAGTTACTCCATTTATAGCACAAGAACGGCTGTACCGATATGTCAGAAAATTTGGTAGGTACATAGGTAGTAGGTAGCTTTGAGCCGGGAGACCAACATAGGATACTGTAAACGTCAGTCAATATAAAATATAACAAAAAAGAATCCTCGACTTCGTGCTTCTCAATCACATTTAGTCGACATGTATGTCAAAATAGATGTATGTCAGCTATGTTTAACTTTCATTAGGTTGAACAAAGCCAAACTACTTTCTGAGGAGTACATCTATTTACATGAAGCAGTTAGAATTGAATGAAATGCAGCTAATATTGGTCGATTAACTATTAACAAAAACGCGTCAGACTTGGAATAACAAAACGCATGTCGAACAGCTAAGCAACTTTGTCTATGAATGAATGGTTGAAAATTTGAGTTTTGAAATAAATATTTAGCTAAATTTAAGTGAAGTTAAGTTTATTTAATAATTCCGCGACTAAGACGATCGAATCTTTCCCAACAAAGCCGTGTTGCAAAAGGATACGCAACACTGCAAATGAAAGGACTGAAGAAGAACAAGAAATTGCACGTGAACAGCGCCGCGTTAATATGGCTCGACTTCGTGCAAATTGAGGCAGCCCGTGAAACGCTCGGTTGGCAATGCAAAATCGTTGAGGTAAACAACTGAGGTAAACAAATAGATAATTTGCGACGCAGAACAAGAGATTTGAATCGAGCAGCGTTTCGATACGATTGCAGCATTGCGTCCTAGCGTTGGCATTGGGCAAATGATCGTTGTTTGCGGGTATTGTGGTGCATTAAAGTTTTCCGGAGAAACGCCCGGATTATGCTGCCTTACTGGTAAAGTAAAATTACCATTGTTGACTCCGCCACCTGAGCCATTGTATTCATTGCTTTGTGGCGAAACACCAGAATCACGCCGTTTTCTTGCAAACACTCAAAAATACAATGGTTGTTTCCAAATGACGTCATTTGGGGCAGATATTATCGAAGAACGAGGATTTAATCCGACATTTAAGGTATTATTTTTGTACTTACATATAACATAGTTAAAGAATAACTTACGACTCGAGATGTTTTGGAGGAGCAATGATTTTACTGACTGGCGATTCACCGCACAATTTACGCCTAACGGTACGCGTTTGGTGGTTAGAAAATTGATGAACAATTTGATTTACGCGACGATACTAAAAAGGAAAATTCAAAGGTGAGGAAGTTCTCGTTCCGAGGATCCCGATGATCCCAGCCGATATGCCGTTTGAAGTTAAAAGACTTAAATTTCCGATCCGTCTTGCATTTGCAATGACCATCAAAAAATTACAAGGCCAATCCTTAAAAGTTTGTGGTTTGAATCATTTTTTTCCCATGGTCAATTATATGTAGCATGTTCACGGGTCATAAGTCCATCTGCGTTGTTTGTTTTTGCTCCTGATGATAAAACAAAAAATTTCGTGTATCACAAGGTACTTGAGTGAAGAGCAAACTATGTACTAAAAATTTTTTAAAAAAAAAAATTAATTAATTCCAAAATCTGCTTATAAATTATAAAATCTGTTTATTTATTGCCTTTAAGGCGGAACAGATGTCGCCGGGTCAGCTAGTTTATATATATAAAAGAAAGTCTTGTTAGTTACCTTATTTAAACCTCAAGAACTATTTTACCGATATGGCTGAAAACTGGTGGTAGCTTAGAGCCAGGAGACCAACATAGGATACTGTTAACGTCAGTCACTTTTAAAACGTGGTATAACAAAGAAGAATCACACTTGGAATAAAAAACGAAAATGACAGCTAAGTAATGGCGTATGGATAACAAATTTAATTTTTGTTAGAAATCAATATTAAACGATAAATAACGTACGGAGTCGTTGTGAACGCGACTCTACTTTTTATACCCGTACTCAGTACACATGTAATTTATGTGGAATTTTCGAATGTTTTATCAGTTTTTACATTTTAAATTTTTTTTTAACATCTGCCATGTATATTTACATCATCTCTTATGTAGATCTCACAACAACACACGTACACTGCATGAGGCAGAATGTGTGAGCGAGAGAGAGAATCTGTAGCGACTATCATCCCCATAAACGACTTCCGCTGCAAGGGCGCGGGCGAAATCGCTGCTTAAAATTCATTTTATCATTGTGGCTACAATAATGATCAGATCTAAACCAAATTCGGGAATCTGGTAGTATCTTGTCCACGATACTGCATTTTTCGTTTTTTCCTATCTTCAAAATTGTGGAGTTTCATAATTTGGGTGGGCGGAAGGGGGCGTGGCGAAATTTTGAAATACACTTGTCTTGGTTTGGTATCACAGGAGTCTTGACAGAAAGTTTGGTTGTTCTAGCTCTTATAGTCTCTGAGATCTAGACTACACAAAATACGAAAAACCAAAACGACTCATTTTTGTGTGAGTGCGAGCGAGAGGGAATGATGTTTTTGATATTCTCTATTGTGGCTATACTAATGATCCGATCCGAATCAGATTTTTTAGGTCTTCAGGTCTTTCAGGTCTTTTTCTATGTTTCTGCATTTTTAGTTATCTGTAATTTTCGAAACTGTGGACGCCACAGATATGCGCCCTTGTGGGGGCGGAAGTGGGCGGGGCGAAATTTGTAAACACTTTTCTAGGTGTGAGAGAAAAAAAAATGTGGATGCTCTATCTCTTATAGCCTCCGAGCAATGGGCGACAAACCAGACGGACGGACGGACAGACAGGGCTACATCGACTCGGCTATTGATGCTGATTAAGAATAAATATACTTTATGGTGTCGGAAACGATTCTTTCTGTATGTTACACACATCCTTTTTACCACAAATACAATATACTCTTTTACTCTTCGAGTATGGGTATAAAAAATTGAAGTGAACTATAAAACGCGATATATCAAAATCGCATAAGACTTGGATTAACAAAACGCATATCAGAATGGTTGAAAATTTGAGTTTTGAAATAAACTTTTAGGTGAATTGAAGTGAAGTTTAATTAACAATGCCGCGACCAAGACGATCGAATCTTTCCCGACAAAGCCGTAATGCAAGAAGGATACGAAACACAGCAAATTAAAAAGAATGAACAGCGACACGTTAGTATGGGTCGACTTCGTGTTTCTCAATCATATTGCGTCGACATGTATGTCAAAATAGAAACGTAATGTTTAACTTTCATTAGGTTGAAAAAAAAAGCCAAACTACGTTCTAAGAAGTAGATACTTTACGACTCTTAAGAAGAAATATAACAAGTACTGATTTGAATCGAGCAGCGTTTCTATACGATTGCTGCATTGATTACGGTTATTTACGGACGTTGTTTGCGAGTATGTGCCGCATTGAAGTTTCCTGGGGAAACGCCAGGATTTTACTGCCTTAGTGGAAAGTGAAATTGCCAGGGATTCCGTGCGAGAAAAGCATTTTAATGCGTTGCGAAAGAGAGAATGGGAGACGATCAACTGAAGATGATGGAAACGGGAACGGGATATTGGGTATTTTATACCCTCCAATTATTTTAAAAATACATTTTTTAAACGTAGTATTATTCGGGTCACTTCTCACCCAAGCTAGCACAATGAGTCATAGTGAAACGTGGCTGGGCCCGTCTAGTCTATATAAAAAACGAATCCTTATTTCTCTTGGTCCCGGCATCACGCGTGAACGGCTGTGCCGATTTCGCCAATTCTTTTTTGTTGTTTGTTATTGTCAGGAGAATTTTTTTAAGGTTTAGTATCCCCGATATATTGGCTGAAAAACGTTAACAACTGGTTATAGTTTTAATTAATTTACAAAGGAATTTTCGTTTTTAAAAATGCTAGCAATTAGGCGTACAGGCTTAAGTCGCAGAACTCGCAATTCTACAAGTCACTGATATACAAGAGCACATCATACTGACGAGCAACGCGAAGCCAGGAATGAAGTTGAACGGAATCGATGGAATCGAAATCAACAACATAGAAATGACCACAGCTAATCGTTGCTATTGGACAAATGAACTGTATTGCCAATACTGCTCGGCATTTAAGTTTAAAAAATGAAGGATACTGTTGCGCCAGCAGTGAAGTCAAATTGATCGGTACCGGCACCGGAGCCACTACATTCATTGGCTTCCGGAAATGGGCCAAATTCTTCAGATTACGTCATTTTGCGCAACAAATTTTTTGAAACCAATTTTATGCCATCTTTTTCAAGATTCAGGGTCAAATATATCATCTAACAAGTTCCTTGTTGCTAACTCCGTATAGTGACTTTTTTGCAAATTTATTTTATGGGCAATTCAGCAAGACAAGTCTATCAGCGTTGTGCACACAACAATTCAGCGAAAAAACCAATTGTGGAACAACTCCAAACGTTTTTTCATCAATATAACGAATTGGTTGCATTATTAACGACCGCATTGAACAGCATGCCGTCTGATAACCACAGAATTTTCATCAAAGCTGACAAGACGCCTGTAGGAGAACACGCGAGACGTTATAATGCGCCAAAAATTGAACAAGTCGCTATTGTCATCGTGGGTGAATGTGCAATGACTGCACCATCATGTGGCTCATGCGACTCCAAGCTGAAGCCTGCTACGCGCGGGTCCCTGGCCGATACTCAGCCCTCCTCCCGCCCAACCGACCGTGGGTCGCTTCCGCTAACGCGCGACACGTGTACCGAAACCGATCGCGAACATGCAGGAAAGATAGGCGTTAGACTAATATTCGAGGAAAATTAGGGCTAAACACAACGCTAAGCATGCAAAGTTACAAAATAATAATATTACTAATTACGGGAAAAAGGTATGTTAGTATTAGTGATTTAAGTAGAGGAAGTGAATTAGTGGTGGATATTATATGGAAGAAAGAATTATAATCCGAGCATAGGATCCGAAACGGTTCATGTAAGGAGTAATTGAATCTACACAGTGGAAGGGAGGATCTAGAGGACCTAATAGGAATCGTGAAGTTTATGCGGTTCAACAAGTCAGGGTTGTCGATGTCACCCCTGACCATGACGAGTTAATGGATAGGGTGAATAGTTTTAGGCAGGGTCCACACAGAGCGTGTGTACCTGAATTCACAGCCGAGGACTCCGTCAGGACCTGGTGAGAACACCGGCTTAACTAGTCGAAGATCATGAAGCAGTGAGCTTTCATTTAACAAGGGGCTGAAAATGCCGTTCGATCTAGGTAAACTGTATGGATACGGCTGACCAGAGTAGCTTTCATGGGTGTCGCAAGTTTTTTGCTTGTCGACGGCCTGTCTGAATTCTGTCTCTACGACCTCTGAACAAGAGCTCTTGGGAGGTTAGTCCCCGGAGTCAACAAAATCTTCAATTAATGAACCCAAATGAATCTTCATTTTTTTTATCGTTAAATAGTTGGTATCTCTTTTTGGTTTTTTATACCCGTATAAAAGCTTATATAAGGTTAAATAAGCTATAAAACAAGTATAAATTGTATATTGTATATTGTATTTGTGGTTAAAGTGGATGTATGTAACATAGAGAAATTCTTGATCAGCATCAATAGCCGAGTCTATATAGCAATGTCTATTCGTCCGTCTGTCCGTCTAGTTTGTCGCGCTTTGCTCGGAGGCTATAAGAGATGGAACAACCAAACTTTTTCCAGACTGATGTGATATCTCACTCCTAGAAATGTGTTTCAAGATTTTGCCCCGCCCACTTCCGCCCCCACAAAGGGCGCACATCTGAATCGAATCGGATCATTACTATAGCCACAATGGAGAAAACAATATCGATAAACATCGTTGTCTCTCGCTCTCTCTCACACACCAACGTGTTGGCTTTGCCCTTTCGTATAAATGAGCACCTGGATCTCAGAGACTATTAGAGCTAGAGCATCCAAACTCATGTGATACCACTTCAGGGCAAGTTTATTTAAAATTTTCGCACGCACCCTCCCGCCCCAGCAAAAAACGAAAATCTACAATTTTGAAGATAGCAAAATAACAGTATCGTAGTGCAGTATGGCCATATGAATATGAATATGAATGGCATTTTCAGCAGCGAGCTTCCTTACCCAACGCAACAAAACTGTCATTTTAGGGTTGATAGCCGCTACTGTGCGAGTGGTAAAGTGAAATTGCCTTAATTTGGGAGCCCACCAAAACCATTGAGCACATGACTTAATGGATTGACACCTGAGTCTAATCATTTTTTGAAAAATATACGAAACTATAATTCGAGCTCTCAAATTACATCTTTTTTGGCGCCAAAGATATCATACGAGACAACTTCATGCCAACATTCAAGGTAATTAAATAGTTTTGTTTATTGGAATAGAATAAAAATGGAAATAGAAAAATAAAAAAAAATAAAATAATCGATAGAATGACAACAAAAGTTCAATATTCGATAGAATGACAACAAAAGTTCATTCTATCGAATATTTTATTCAGATTCAAGGTTAAATATACCATCGAAGTGGCTCTTTGTTACCTTTCGACAACGCAGACCAGCAATTTTTGCAATTATATTTTATCGGGAACGCGGAAGACGAAGCTGATCGTCGGTGTGCCATTATTACCAACACGCGGAGAAGAAGTATTTTTATTTCCATTAGCACAACAAATTGATTGTTATTCAAAACGTCGTTTGATCGAATGCCATTGGACGATCATAAAATTGTTATACGAGCTGATAAAACACCGGTTGGCCAACATGCAAGGCGTTTCAACAGTTGACGAATAATCGTGATATTGTGCTTCATCGTAGAAAATGAGCAACTTGACTGGGTATCCGAGACTCATCGCTGTTATGATGCAGTACAATATCCGATATTGTTTTGGAGCGACCAAGATGACTATCATTTCAACATTAAAGTGATAAACCCTGCAAACGGTAAATTGATGAATAATTTATCATTGATTTCTATTTTAATCGAAATTGAATTTAATTCAATTGTACGTCGAGAAGGGTCAAAGAAAGTTAGTGCTATGAATTATTACGCATACAGGCTGCAGATACGGCACAATCAAGACAACCACATATTAAGGTGTAAAGCTTTTTTCCACCAGCATATTGTTGACATGTATTTTTTACTTCGATTCAACCAAGCCAAATTACGTTCCGAAGAGTATGTTTATTCGCGTGATGCTATTAACAACTATGGTAGTGCACAAAACGTTAGAACTATGATAATATTCGTGGTCACCAAAAATAGGATTCACGGTCCATGTGGTGCGTTGAATTTGAATTCACCATGCATGGTTGAGGGAAAATGCTCCAAACGTTTTCCAAAAATTTGATCTCCGATACAGTGACGGCCAACGATGGATATCCCGAATATCGGAGTCGATCAACTGAAGATAATGGCCCTTCGCTAAGTTTGAGAGTTCAAAATCAAGATTTGGAAATTGATAATCGTTGGGTTGTGCCATATTCCCGTTATTATCAGAGGTCTGCAATTCACTTCAAACTATTAAATACATTTTCAAGTACATCCACAAAGGAAGCGATATGGCTGTTTTGGAGCAGTTGCTAATGTTACCGATGTATTCTCAATCACTCAATTTCAAATGGGCAGATACATCAGTTCAAATGAAGCAGTATGGCGCATATTATCATTTCCGATTCATGATAGACATCCAACTGTAGTTCATTTAGCTGTTCATCTTGAAAACGGTCAACGCGTTTTTTTTCACACCCGGAAATGCAATGCGAAGAGCTGCACAACCAACAGCAAAAACTTTAACTGAATTTTTTTGCGTTGTGTCTAGCAGATGATTTTGCGAAAACATTGCGTTACGCTGAAGTGCCCGAATATTATACGTGGAATAATTCGTCAACAGTTTTTCAAAGGCGAAGACGCGGAGAAGCCGTTTATGGTCAGCCAGAATTTTTTCACTCAGATGCGATAGGACGAATTTATACAGTTCATCTGAATAATCAAGAGTGTTATTATTTGCGATTGTTGATAAGAAATGTTCTTGGACAAACATCATTTGAATCCTTGCGAACTGTTGATGAAGTATTGTGTGGGACGTATCGCGAAGCATGAATTTGCTTGAGAATGACATGCATTTGGATCACACACTTGGAGATGCAGTATTATCAACAAGTCCACATCAAATTCGGACACTTTTCGCAATTATTATAGCCACGTGAAGTCCAGCAAAGCCAACTGAATTGTGGCTAGTAAAAACATCATTATCATTTGTCAGAGGATTTTTACATCGATTGCGCCGTCAAACGGATGATATAAACCAGGACTATACGCTGCAAATTTACAAAGAAGCATTGATCGCTATTGAAGACCTATGCTTGATAATGGCAAGCAAAGCATTCAATTAGCTTGATTAGGTTTGTGCAAAACAATGAGCCAAGGTTAAATATCAATCAAAAGAACGGTTTACGACCAAATATTGCGAGCTATCGAAGAACAACATGGTGGACTGTTCTTTTTGGATGCAGCTGGAGGCTCCGGTACCGGAAAATCGTTTGTCATTTCGATTATTTGGCTCCCATTCGCACAAGGTAGAATCGCATTGGCTCTGGAACCGCTGCCACATTATTGTATGGTGGTCGCCCGGCGCACTTTGCCCTTGAACATGCAGGTAGACGATAATCCTACATTAATTATTTCAAAAAGATCTGCAATGGCGAGAGTGCTGCAACAATCTCTCTTATTGTATGGGATGAGTGTACTATGGCCAGCAATTTTCTCTTATTGTATGGGATGAGTATACTCTACGTTTATGTGCGCTTTATAAATAAAACCCAACGATTATCAATTTCCAAATCTTGATTTTGAACTCTCGAATTTGCCGAATAGCCATTATCCATCGTTGCACGGCACTGTATCGGAAACCAAATTTTTGGGAAAACGTTTGGAGCATTTTCCTTTTAACCATACATGGTGAATTCAAATTCAATGCACCACATGGACCGTGAATCCTATTTTTGGTGACCACTTCAAACAATTCAGGATCCACTGTCTGATCTGCAATTTCGGCCGAAAACACGTCGTCAATTTGATAAGTGTAGGAACCTATCTCAGGCTGAGGTAGGCTCAGTCTGTCAGGATCTTTCCCTACAAGGAATTTGTAGTTCGCTGGAACTTTAGGGCAGGGCTTGGCCGTGAGACCGAAAGTGGAGCGGGCGTCGAGTCCTGCTACCGTGTAGGTAGTTTGGTAATCGCACTGGGCGATGAAAGGGAAAAACGCTGGCACCTGAGTTTTGGGTGTGCGCGGCAATATGTTTCTGGGTCACCTGATTTGTATTCGCGTTCGGCGAAGGAATGACGACACTTCGTTGAGCTTTTTGAGGTTTATGATTTGTCTTTATTCTTGTTTATATATATATTGGTTTTTTATATTGCTAGTGTCGCGTGGTAGTTCTTGCGTGTGTTTTCTTACTGAGGCGTGGTGTTGGTAGCCGCGGCGGATGTACTGCCGATACGGTTTAGAATAGGCGATGGACTGCCGTTTGGTGCTCGGCTTGATGGACTGCCAATACCGTTGGCTGATATACTGCTGATGCACTGCTGATGCACTGTTGATGGACTGCTGATGCACTGCCGATGGACTGCTGATCGACTGCTGATCGACTGCCCCATTGATCCATGGCGCGCGCTATTTAAAGCCGGCACCTGGGGTGTGAGGCCGCTGAGTCCGCGTTTTCGTGGGTGTATGTTGGGGCACCGTTTCTCTGTGATCGCGGAAGTTGAGTGCAGTGTCAGGTGACCTAGTCGGCGTGTTTTGCTAATATAGCAACGCGGAACTAGGTGCAGTGTGTTTGGTGGTGTCAGGTGTTTTAATAATAGTCTATATATATAATTTAGTTTATGATTGTATTGTGTATATCTTACATTATCTATTTATATTTCTTGTGACGGACCGTTTTGGTCCGTTACACCCTTTCTTCCGGGTGGATGAAAAGGTGGTGGTGGTGGTTGCTGTTGGGGTCTTCTGTTCTTTTCCTTCTATCGTCACTATCGCCACTATCCGGCCGTCGTTCATGTGGAGCGGGCGGCTTTGCGAGGTTATTGTGGCGTCGTTTTCGGCTGATCCCGTGTCAGTCGAGGACGCGCGTCGTTTCCCGACGTGGCCTGGCGACAACAGTCGATAGTCCGAGTGCCGCGTTATCCACGTTCCCAGCAGAATAGGATCGAGGGGTGGGTGCAGTCGTAGGCGGCGTGTTCCAGCTTGACCACACCGGCGACAGGCTGTGCGTGGATTGGAAATGGGGGTGGTGATCATGCGATGGGCCACGTCCGGGCCCGTCGCATCTGTTGGATTTGCTGCCTGTCTCCGAGATGTATCCGCTGAGACCCAATGGGGTCTCCGAGCTGGCATCCGGTAGGAGTCATCTTCTCTGCGATCTGGGCGCCTTGCCGGCCTGGTGTCTCTCGGTGCGCTTCGGATGGGTGCGGGAGGTGATCTCATGTTCCCTCTCGTGGATGATTTCGTACTCAGAGGCGAGCCGTGTCAGCTGTGACAAGCTTTCTAATTGGTCTCGTCGCACGTATAGCTGGATTCCTGGCAAGGCGTTGTCGTAGATTCTGTGCAGCTGTTTAACTGGATCGTACCCGGCATGGTGCATGAGTAGCCGTATCTCGATGAGGTAATCTTTGAACGGTTCTCTCACCGCTTGCTTGCGGCCCCGGATCTGGTCGTCCAATTGTTCGAAATACCTTGGCGGCAGAAAATACGACAGAAATTCCTGGCGGAAGTATCCCCAGGAGCTACACTGCAGTTGGCTGGTACGGTACCAACGGCTAGCCCGGTCGGTGAGTAGTTCGGCCATGGCCCGAGGCAACTGGTTGGTGTCCACTCCATACGAGCTTGCGCGTTCCTCGAGTAGTTCAGAAATGATATCGGGTCATTTTCTCCGCTGAACTGGATGCCCCATCCGCGGATGCGTTCCGCGGTTCGTGCGATGCGGTTGTAGTCGGGCCCGTCGATGTGTGTGGGTCGATCGCTGGCACAATTCTCTGCGTGGGTGATCGGCAAGTTTCCGTGGTTGGTGGCCTGGGGAGATCATCGACCATTAAGGTTGGTGGCCGGGGCTCGTTCTCAGCGATTGTGGGGATTTGTATGCTGGGTTTTGGGTCCTGCCTCTGGGTGCCTGATGGACCCGGGGTGGTGGGCATCGGGGACTTGGAGCGTCCGGCTAGTCGGGCGTATTTCCGCTCAAGTTCTGCCAGGCGAACCCAATTACTCGGCGGGCGTGGTTCGGCGACTAGTATGGCAAAGTTCCTACGCATCTCGTCGACAGTTCCTTCACCGCTGAATCAAATTCCTTGGCGAAAGCCTCCATCCTCCTCTCGACGACGCTTGTGAATCCAGCCGATGCTGACGCCTGGGTTAGTGGTTTCTCTACGGCGTGGAATTCGCTGCCTGAGTCCTCTTCGTGGGATTCCATGGTGTTTTGTGTTGCTTCTGGGGTGTTTTTGGGCACTTGATCACTGTTTTTCGGTACTCGCGCACTGCGTATACTTTCTCGGTGGCACTCGCGACTGGATTTGTGTGTTCAGTTCCTAGCTCTGTTCTTTCTCGGTGGCCGTGGGTCTTTAGTCCACGTATCCCCGTGTTAAGGTTTTTCTCCTTAAATCTCCTTAACGTTGCCAGTAAAGTCCCTGCTCGGGCGCCACTTGTAGGGATACCTATCCCAGGCTGAGGTAGGCTCAGTCTGTCAAGGTTCTTTCTACAAGAAATTTGTAGAAATGCTGGCACTTTAAGGCAAGGGTTGGCCGTGAGACCGAAAATGGAGCGGGCGGAGCGTCGGGTTACCGTGCAGGCAATTCGGTATTCGCACTTTGGCGATGGAAAGGAAAACGCTGACACCTGAGTTTTGGTGTGTGCGGTAATAATATGTTTCTGGGTTACCTGGGTTGTGTTCGCGGTCGGCGAAGAAAATTATGACACTGTGTTGAGGTTTTGAGGTTTATGGGTTTTCTCTTTATTCTTGATTAATTGGGTTTTATACTGCTAGTCGTGTAGTAATGCTTGCGTGTACTTTTGTGGTGGCGCGGTGTTGACTGTTGATGCACTGCCCCATTGATCCATGGCGCGCGCTATTTAAAGCCGGCACCTGGTGTGTGGGGCCGCTGAGTCCGCGTTTTCGTAGGTGTATGTTGGGGCACCGTTTCGCTGTGATCGCGGAACTTGAGTGCAGTGTCAGGTGACCTAGTCTGCGTGTTTTGCTAATATAGCAACGCGGAACTGGGTTCAGTGTGTGTTTGGTAGTGTCAGGTGTTTTTTAATAATAGTCTTATATTATTTAATATATATTTATTGTGGCGGACCGTTTGTGGTCCGTTTACACCCCTTTCTTCCGGGCGGATGAAAGGTGGTGGGTGTGGTTGGTGGTTGGCGGTTGGCGGTTGGCATACCCGGAGTGGGTCAGTAGTACCGTTGCCTACGTTTGCTCCATCAGCGGAATCGTCGGCGGGCATACCTGGGAGTGGGTTAGTAGTACTATTGTGAACGTGTGCTCCATCAGCGGAATTGGCGTTTGGCATACCCGGGAGTGGGTTAGTAGTACTCTTGTGTTCCGCTCTATCAGCGGAATTGGCGGTTGGCATACCCGGGAGTGGGTTAGTAGTACTGTGGGTGTCGTTTGCTTCATCAGCGGAACCGCTGTCCACTGCGTCGTGGAATTCTTTTAGGTCGTTGATGTTCGCCACCTTTTTGTTTTCGGCTTCCGGGGTGCTGTAATTTCACGATATTTGCCGACGTAAAGCCTTTGACTTTGTAGGGCCCGTCATACTTTGGGGCAAATTTCGCCGCAAAACCGTCGACTGCATTAGATAGGTGATGTTGGCGGATTAGTACTAGCGAGCCCACCGTGGGGACGCCATTGTCGGCGGCGGAGATTATAGTGCCGGGATTGTTCTTGACTTGCCCGCTGGATGTTGTTTCGTACTATTGCAAATACTTCTTTTAAGTCGCGTTGCCTTCGCGTGTGCTGTGTCCGGTGGGCTTCCTGTCCCTGGTGTGACTTCATCGTACAGTGCTCCAGGTAAGCGAGGTTCTCTCCCGTGTAGCAGGAATGAGGGGCTGAAACCAGTGGTTTCGGAGACGCTGGAGTTGATTGCCAGTGAAATCTCGGGTATCAGCTCATCCCATGTGTTTTGGTGGTCCTCCACGAATTGTGCGATCATGGTCTTCACCGTCCGATTGGCCCGTTCTGTAGGGTTTTCCTGGGGACAATACGGTGCGGTGTGCTGCAGATCAACGCCGGCTGTTTGCATAAACAGGCGGAATGAGCGGCTGGTGAACTGTGTTCCATTGTCACAGACGAATCGTTTTGGTACGCCGAAGTGACTTAGAATGCGTTCCCGAAAAGCTAGCTCTAGGGTAGCTGAGGTAGCTTTCTTTAAGTGGCACTAGTTCGGTCCATTTCGAGAAGGTGTCGAAGAATACCAGTAGCATGGTGTTTCCTCGTTTGGATCGGGGCAGTGGCCCGACGAAGTGTGTGGCGAAAGGTTCCTCTGCCCTGCGGGTGAGCATCTTACCCACGGGCTTGCGCTGCAGTTCCTTCAACTTTTGACAGCTCAAGCAGCTGCGTACGTACTTTCTCACGTCGCGGTGTAGGCCGGGCCAGTAATATCGTTGTGCGATCCGTGTGATGGTTTTCCGAACGCCGAGGTGGCCTGCCGTGGGCTGGTCATGGCCTCTTTGAGGACTCTTTGGCGTCGGTCCTTTGGGACGCAGAGTTTCCATGACACGTAGTCGTGATCGTCAGCTCCGTGGCCTAGATGCCTGTAGAGTTCTCCATTCTCGAAGACGTAGTCTGGGTATTTATCGGGTTCGTCTTTGGTTTGTTGAATCCTTCGTGTGAGCCAGGGGCAGGTTGCTGCGTCCTCTTTGATCCTGGCTAGCGTTTCCAAGGGCTGTCGAGACAGGGCGTCGGCGACTACGTTTGCTCTATAGTGGACGTCGTACTGATACTGTTGGAGTTCGAGCGCCCATCTCGCTACTCTTCCGTAGGGGCTCTCCAGAGTGTTCAGCCATTTTAGCGCGAGATGGTCTGTTATAACGTCGAACCGGTATCCCTCTAGGTAGCAGCGTAGTTTTCGGATTGCCCAAAATGACGGCGAGGCATTCCCTTGTCGGTGGCGGAGTAGTTTCCTTCAGCCTGGTTCAAGCGTCGGCTGACATAGGCGATGACGCGTTCCTTTCCTTCGATCTCCTGCGTGAGTACGGCGCCTATGCCGAGGTTGCTCGCATCGGTTTGTAGTGAGAACTTGACGTTGAAATCGGGGCAAGCAAGTACAGGAGCGGTCGTGAGTAGTTCTTTAGTTGGTCGAAGGCCGCTTGTTGATCTGCTGTCCATGTCCATGTTTGTCCTTTCTTGAGTAGCTGAGACATTGGTTGGACGACTGTAGCAAAGTTTGGAACGAATCTTCGGTACCATGATGCCATTCCGATGCACTGACGTAGTTCCTTTAGGTTCGTGGGTGGCTTTGAGTTCTTTGACGGCAACAATCTTGTCGGGGTCTGTGTGGATACCTTCTTCGCTGATGACGTGACCAAGATATTTGATCCGGTTTTGGAAAAATGTGCACTTTTCCGCGTTTATCCGCTTTTCGAAGGCGAGAGAGGACTATTGCCAGGTTGTGTAGGTGGTCCTTGAAGTCTCGTCCGACGACGACAATGTCGTCTAAATATGCGAATGCGTAGGGTTCCATGTCGGCACCGATCACAGTATCAAGGGCCCGTTGGAATGTTGCTGGTGCAGAGTGTAATCCGAAGGGCATCACTTTCCATTGATAGAGACCTCTGCCGGGGACCGTGAAGGCGGTGGCTTCTCTACTTCCGTTGGCCATGGGTATTTGCCAGTATCCGTTCTTCAGATCGAGGGTGGTTATGAAGCGTGCGTTCTGTAGGCTCTCCAAGATGTAGTTGATTCTGGGCAGTGGGTATGCGTCAGAATAGAGTGAGTGTTGAGTTGTCGGTAGTCCACGCACATGCGCCATTTGCCGTTCTTTTTTACGTACGAGTACGATGGGAGCGCTGTGCGGGCTTCGTGAGGGTTCGATGAGACCTTCTTGGATCAATTGGTCGACTTGCTCGTCGATAATCCGCATCATGGCTGGGTTCTTTGGGTAGTACCGCTGCTTGATGGGTCGATTATCCCTCATGACGATGGTGTGCTCGGCGATGTCCGAGGTTCCGTGGAGATTATTGAATTTTGGAAGTTCTGCGTCCAGAAATTTTGGATCTGTGGTGCCAGGTCCGGCGGCCAGGGCTCGGAGACCGGTTCTGGATCGTGTTCTGAGGGATCGGTGATCTCGGGGTCCGTGGGCTGACTTGGGTCTTCTGGGAGGATGGTGGTGTCGAACGCACTGGGGCGTTCGATCCTACGTGGGTAGTCGCTTATGTGGGCGACGATCCGGGTAGCGTTGGCCGTGAGTGGCGTAGCTTCGTGGGTCTGGCGGTATACCTGGGTTGTAGTGTCTCCAGATCTACGTATGGCCAGGCGGGTCTCAGTGACGACTCTGTTTTCGCACCGACGACTTGTTTGGGCGACGAAGATTTCGGACGTGGTGTTAGGCATGGCGTGGTGCATGGCGCTAGTGGGCACGTCAGTACGCGGAAGGTACTCCAGTGGGTTGGCGAAGATCGGGGTGGCGTCGGCCGTGGGTACGACAGGGCGGCGGTCGGTGTTTCGGGGAGTCATCGGGCTAGATTCCGGTTCCGGGTGGAGGGGTTCTGTGGATATTAGTTCGATGATTGGACCCGACCAGGAGATTTGCGTGGCTGTTTCCCTCGTGGTTTGGTTGTTGCATTGCTGCTGCCGTTGTCTGTGTCGTTGTTCGGGGCTGGTTGTCGTCTCTGAGGTTGTCCGTGGGTTCACCTTCTCCGTTGAGGGTAGGGTGCAGGGGTGCGCGGTGGCTGAACTTGATCCTGGGCTTCCTGTGTCGAGCGCCGGGTTCAAGTTCGTCGCGGTTTGTCTCGTGTGTGAGATCCTCGTGGTGTGTTCGGGAAGCGTGTGCCCCATAGTTTGTTTTGCTTTTTGGGCTTCCTGTGTCGAGCGCCAGGTGCGTTTGTGCTTGTCTCCTGTGTGGGATCCTTGTGGTTCGTTTGGGATGGGTGTTCCCTGTCGTTGGCTTAGAACGTGGGTGCTCCGTATTGGCCGTGGGATTCGTTTGCAGTTGGTTGCAGTTTACCGGTGCTTGCTTCGGATTCGTGTTTTCCGTTGTGGGCCGGTGTTTCGCTTGCGCTGCGGTTGGTTTCGGTGTCGTATTCGTTGCGGTATTGGGTACCGTTTTCTTTGTGGTAGGTCGGGGACGTGTGTTCGCTGCGGTTGGCTTAGGTTTCTGGTTGCTTGTTTCGGCGTCTTGGACGTGGTTGGTCAGAACTGACGGCGGCGTTGGCGTGGGGCGGTGATCTCGTAGTTTTAGCAGCGTGGTGCCGCATTGGATCGTCGTTTCGATGGCACATAGGAAGTCCATGCCGACAATAACTTGCTCCAACATGTTTGGTAGGACCAGGAGTGGGATTTGAACATCTCGATGATCCAGCTTGATGGGCGCCAGCAGAACTTGTGTGATCTCTGACTGAGCCGTCAGCCAGGCGTATGCGGACGCATGCATCTTGCAGGTTGGAGTTATTGTCTAGTTGTCGGGCCAGGTTGGCAATGACGAAACTTCGGGATGCCCCGTTGTCGATAGTGGCCTCTGTTCTTTGTCCTCCTATCGTCACTATCGCCACTATCCGGCCGTCGTTCATGTGGAGCGGGCGGCTTAGCGAGGTTATTGTGGCGTCGATTTCGGCTGATCCCGTGTCAGTCGAGGACGCGCGTCGTTTCCCGACGTATCTGGCGGCAACAGTCAATAGTCCGAGTGCCGCGTTTTCCACATTCCCAGCAGAATACGATCGAGGGGTGGGTGCAGTCGTAGGCGGCGTGCCCAGCTTGACCACACCGGCGACAGGCTGTGAGTGGATTGGAAATGGGCGTGGTGATCATGCGATGGGCCACGTCCGGGCCCGTCGCATCTGTTGGATTTGCTGACTGTCTCCGAGATGTGTCCGCTGAGACCCAATGGGGTTCCGAGCTGGCGTCCGGTAGGAGTCATCTTCTCTGCGTTCTGGGCGACTTGCCGGCCTGGTGTCTCTTGGTGCGCTTCGGATGGGTGCGGGGGTGATCTCTTTGTTGTTCCTCGTGGATGATTTCGTACTCAGAGGCCAGCCGTGTCAGCTGTGACAAGCTTTCCAATTGGTCTCGTCGCACGTATAGCTGGATTCCTGGCAAGGCGTTGTCGTAGATTCTGTGCAGCTGTGGTGCATGAGTAGCCGTATCTCGATGAGGTAATCTTTGAACGGTTCTCTCACCGCTTGCTTGCGGCCCCGGATCTGGTCGTCCAATTGTTCGAAATACCTTGGCGGCAAAAAATACGACAGAAATTCCTAGCGGAAGTATCCCCAGGAGCTACACTGCTGGTACGGTACCAACAGCTATCCCGGTCGGTGAGTAGTTCGGCCATGGCCCGAGGCAACTGGTTGGTGTCCACTCCATACGAGCTTGCGCGTTCCTCGAGTAGTTCCAGAAATGATATCGGGTCATTTTCTCCGCTGAACTGGATGCCCCATCCGCGGATGCGTTCCGCGGTTCGTGCGATGCGGTTGTAGTCGGGCCCGTCTATGTGTGGGTCGATCGCTGGCACAATTCTCTGCGTGGGTGAGCGGCAAGTTTCCGTGGTTGGTGGCCTGGGGAGATCATCGACCATTAAGGTTGGTGGCCGGGGCTCGTTCTCAGCGGTTGTGGAGATTTGTAAGCTGGGTTTTGGGTCATGCCTCTGGGTGCCTGATGGACCCGGGGTGGTGGGCATCGGGGACTTGGAGCGTCCGGCTAGTCGGGCGTATTTCCGCTTAAGTTCTGCCAGGCGAACCCAATTACTCGGCGGGAGTGGTCCGGCGACTAGTATGGCAAAGTTCCTACGCATCTCGTCGACAGTTCCTTCACCGCTGAATCCAAATTCCTTGGCGAAAGCCTCCAGATCCTCTCGACGACGCTTGTAAATCCAGCCGATGCTGACGCCTGGGTTAGTGGTTTTTCTACGGCGTGGAGTTCGCTGCCTGAGTCCTCTTCGTGGGATTCCATGGTGTTTTGTGTTGCTTCTGGGGTGTTTTTGGGCACTTGATCACTGTTTTCGGTACTCGCGCACTGCGTATACTTTCTCGGTGGCACTCGCGACTGGATTTGTGTGTTCAGTTCCTAGCTCTGTTTTCTTTCTCGGTGGCCGTGGGTCTTTAGTCCACGTCTCCCCGTGTTAAGGTTTTCTCTTTAAGTTTCCTTAAAGTCGCCAGAAAGTCGGCTTTGAAATCTCTTTAAAGTTGCCAGTAAAGTCCCTGCTCGGGCGCCACTTGTAGGATACCTATCCCAGGCTGAGGTAGGCTCAGTCTGTCCAAGGTTCTTTCTACAAGAAATTTGTAGAAATGCTGGCACTTTAGGGCAAGGGGATGGCCGTGAGACCGAAAGTGGAGCGGGCGGAGCGTCGGGTTACCGTGCAGGCAATTCGGTATTCGCACTTTGGCGATGGAAGGGAAAACGCTGACACCTGAGTTTTGGTGTGTGCGGTAATAATATGTTTCTGGGTCACCTGAGTTGTGTTCGCGCTCGGCGAAGTAAATGATGACACTGCGTTGAGCTTTTGAGGTTTATGATTTTTGTCTTTATTTTTGATTAATTGGTTTTTTATACTGCTAGCGTCGCGTGGTAGTTCTTGCGTGTGTTTTCTTACTGAGGCGTGGTGTTGGTAGCCACGGCGGATGTACTGCCGATACGGTTTAGAATAGGCGATGGACTGCCGTTTGGTGCTCGGCTTGATGGACTGCCAATACCGTTGGCTGATAGACTTTAGGACGTTGATGTGCAATGACTGCACCATCAAGTGGCCCATGCGACACCAAGCCGAAGCCTGTTACGCGCGGATCCCAGGCAGATACGCAGCCCTCCTCCCGCCCAACCGACCAGGGGGCGCTGCCGCATGACGCGCGACACGAGTACCGAAACCGATCGCGAACATGCAGGAAAGATAGGTGTTAGACTAATATTCGAGGAAAAATTAGGGCTAAAACACAAAGCTAAACATGCAAAGTTACAAAAGAATATTACTAATTACGTGCAAGGTATGTTAGTATTAGTGATTTAAGTAGAGGAAGTGATTTAGTGGTGGATATTATATGGTAGAACGAATTATAATCCGAGCATAAGATCCGAAACGGTTCATGCAAGGAATAATTCGATCTACACAGTGGAAGGTACAAAGGAATAAAATTTCTAGAGGATCTAATAGGAATCGTGAAGTTTATGCGGTTTCAACAAGTCAGGGCTGTCGATGTCACCCTGATCAAGTTGTGCATGAAAATCACACCAAGCATTTTTCTACGATTAAGTAAGGATGGAAGGTCTATTAAGAGCAATCTGCAAGAGTAAGAAGGCAGTCTCACACCTTCATCCCAGTTGAGGCCACGCAGAGCAAAAAGTAAAAAGTTTTTCTGACTGATTCTATACGGTCTTGGTGTACTTTTGTACTGAGGACACCATACACATGAGCCGTACTCTAAAATCGGACGAACAAGTGAAATAGAGAGTCTTCGTTATATAGGGGTCATCAAATTCCCTTTGACCACCTCTTTATAAACCCAAGCACTCCCATGGCTTTATTTACCATGGTAGAAATATGTTCAGAAAATTTTAACTTGGGGTCTAGTTTAACACCAAGATCATCAACCAATGTAATTCGCTCAAGAGAACCACCGCAGAGGGTGTAAGGAGCCAACAAGGGGCTGGAGCGATGAAATGTCATTACTTTACATTTCGAGGCATTCAGGTGTAACATATTTGCACAACACCATGACTGAAAGTTATTGAGATCGGATTGCAAGCGAGAGTGAAATGAAATGTCCTTATACTGGACACAGAGTTTAACGTCATCCGCATACATGAGTACTCGAGAGTTTGTTAATACTGAAGGCAGGTCATTAATGAAGAGTGTGAAAAGTAGGGGCCAAGATGGCTGCCCTGTGGTACTCCAGAAGTAACCTGAACAAGTGAAGACAAGGAGTTTTTGAAGAGCACTCTTTGAGACCTACAGCAAAGGTAGCTTGAAACCATTTCAAAAGGTTGGGCGGAAACCCTAAAATTTCAAGTTTTTGTGCTAAAAGGGAATGGTTTACAGAGTCGAATGCTTTACTAAAAATCGGTGTAAATGACATCCGTCTGCATGTTACCATGGAAGCCTTTAATAATAAAAAGAGGTAAACTCTAGTAAATTTGAAGTTGTTGATCGTCGCCTTATAAATCCGTGCTGAGCTGGAGATATAAGTGATTTGCAGAGATGTTGCAAGTGCGGGGTTAAAATTTTCTCAAACATTTTTGGAATAGCGGATAACTTTGATATACCTCTGTAATTCATTGCGTCAGACTTACTACCTTCTTATGGAGAGGAATAATAAACGATTCCTTCCAGATCGGAGGGAAACAGGAGGAGTTAAGGGATAGGGTGAATAGTTTAAGCAGGGGTCCACACAGAGCGTCGGCGCAGTACCTGAGTACACAGGCGGGGACTCCGTCAGGACCCGGTGAGAACACTGGCTTAACTAGTCGAAGATCCTGAAGCAGTGAGCTTTCATTTAACGTAGGACTGAAAATGCCGTTCGATCTTGGTAAACTGTATGGATACGGCTGACCAGAGTAGCTTTCATGGGAATAGGTTTTTGAAAAAATTGCAAAAAAAGATCGGCAATGGCCTGATCATTGTTTGCCGACGAATTATTAAATGATAGCGAGCTGTTTACGAAGCTGTAAAACTGTTTAGGGTCCTGAGAAAAGCGCATCCTGCATCGAGCTAGGTAATTTTTTGTAGCATTGAGCGTTTACAATGGTAAAATTTGACCGAGCTATTACATAGCGAGAGAGAGAAGAAGGAGAGCCAACTTTTGAAATTTTTATAAAGTCTTGATTTTATGTTTTTAGACTGATAGCTCTTTGGCAAAACCAAGGGGGCTTCCCAGATCTAATCGGACAAAAATATGGGACACAAGAATCAAAGAGTGTGTCAAGTACATTATAGAAAATGTTTGTGCCTTTTAGAACGTCAGTGCACAAGTACAGAGCGGACCAATCGAAATCCCTAATCAGGCTATTAAGCTTCGTAAACTCGGCCTTACGAAAGCAGCGGACACGTTTAGAAAGCTTATCTGATCGATCCAAGACAGAAGGTCCAATATCGACCGATACTTCGAAAGTCGGATGGTAGGAGTCTTCAGGTATAGTGAGCGGAAGGGCTCGGGTTAACAACGCCATGGTCGGATCCGAGACGAAGCAGAGATCGAGCAATCGACCCAAAAGAATTTTCACATGGTTGACTTGAGACAGGGACAGGTCTAGCAAGCCGTCAATAAAGTCATGTCGTGATATGGGCACAAGGTTATTCGACTCGTTTACCGAAGACCAAACAGTGCCTGGCAAATTGAAATCACCCAGAATATGGTCTTTATCTGATAGCTAGGAAGAAACAGTTTTTAAAGCGTACAGGTGCTGCTCGTATATAGAGATATTCGAAGACGGTGGAATGTACGAGCAGGTAATGAAAATGGAGAAGGCTGGAAGAATCAGTTTTATGCACAGGAATTCCAGGTCTTGTGGAACCTGAATATGAAATGTTCCGACGTGAAGTTAGAGTCCACTGCGATGAGGACCCCTCCTCCACGTCGAGACAAACGGTCATTTCTAAATATTGTGTACCGATCTGCCAAAACTTCGGAACTAAGGATGTCCGGTTTTTAACCAGGTTTCAGTTAACACAATAATATGGGACAAAAATGTGAAACTTTCAAGATAGAGAGTGCTGAGCTTAGTACGTAAGCCTCTAGCATTCTGGTAAGTAATTAAAAGAGAGGAAACTAGTTTTTGGATGGGTGGAAGTAGAGCGGGAAGATGAGGATGGAGCACTGGTCTGACTGCCGGGGAGAGTTATGGGGGCCTATTCTTCTTCTTAGCCTTATACTCTTTCACAACCAAGTGCTCCGGCCAAAAATTGGCAGAACAGATGGTGCTGAAATGAGTTGGGGAGACGCTTATCTTGAAAGAAGCTATCCCCGGCATAAGCGAAATTAAACTTCTCCACCTTTAGGCCTTCGGCTTTTATTTTGCTTTTTATAAAAGCAGTTACATCATTAGATGTAAGATCAGGGGCAAGCCGAGAGACAAAAACTTGTCGCTTTGGTGGGACACCCACCAATGGTTTTGGCACCACAGGTGCGGTACCTGTGATGGCAATATCCGGCGGTCCCGGACGTTCAACAACTGGTGGGTTCGTAATCGATGGATGGCTATGGAGTTTGGTACGGACTCTACGGACACGGACGCTACAGTCGGCTGCATATTCTCCGAGACGATGCATCTGGCTACCGAATCTGCATCACCAGCAGTGATCGTTGCCCTTGGAGTAGCAAACGAAATCAACCGCTGCACTGGCGTAGTGGTCGGAGTTAGTTTTTCAGATGACGGCGGGCGTGAGGCAGTTGGCACTTGCAAGTCCCGTGGACTGGACTTCTTGCGCCGCGGAGACTCAGCCAGCAGTTGTAAACTGCTGAACTGAGTGTCCATGGCTAAGAGCCGATCGTATTGCTTTTAAAGCCCACGATCAGCTCCTTAAAGCCACCCTCGTCTGCCTCATAAACGAGCGCATTTCGCTTTCTACCGCACGACAATCCTCGCAACTATAATGCAAGCCGTTGCGTTGTGAGATGGCATCACCCACACGGCCTGCACACTTTGCGTGCACTACGCTATCGCAAAGCCAGCAAGGTATGCTCGGCTGATCGTGAGTGATCTGCTTCTTGCAGGTTTTTTTTTGCACAGACCACTGAAAATTCCATAATAGTTTTTAATTTTTTTTCAATGACAAAAAGAAAGATCAAAACAAATAGCAATCAGACCACAGTGCAAGCAGTTTCTAAAAAAAGCTATGCTTAAAGAAGAAATGGGAAAAAAAGAGAGAGAGAGAACTGCAACAGCTTTCAAGTGAGAGAGCTACTGCACAAAAGGTTTATAAGCGAGAGAGAAAGAACAGTTAGTTTGGGTGATAGAGAGAGAGAGTTGCTAGACAAAAGCTAAAGAGCGAACAAAGGTATTTTCTTACTTACAATACAATAAACAACAACAAAAACACAATTACCCGCCGCACAAAATTGGTTAAAACGTCGTGTTTAAACACAAAAAATAGGCATGCACCCGCGGATTTTGATAGAGAATCAGATTAGGAGTGAGATTATTAAATTTATTTGGCCAAACACCGTTTGTTTGTGATATATAAGAGAAAGAAGCGGAGCGCAAGAAAAAAAACACGTCTGGTCACTACAAAGAGAACGAACGATAGACTGCTGATGCACTGCTGATGCACTGTTGATGGACTGCTGCTGCACTGCCGATGGACTGCTGATCGGCTGCCGATCGACTGCCCCATTGATCCATGGCGCGCGCTATTTAAAGCCGGCACCTGGGGTGTGAGGCCGCTGAGTCCGCGTTTTCGTGGGTGTATGTTGGGGCACCGTTTCGCTGTGATCGCGGAACTTGAGTGCAGTGTCAGGTGACCTAGTCTGCGTGTTTTGCTAATATAGCAACGCGGAACTGGGTTCAGTGTGTTTGGTAGTGTCAGGTGTTTTTAATAATAGTCTTATATTATTTAATATATATTTATTGTGGCGGACCGTTGTGGTCCGTTACATAAGGCACCGTGTTTGACAATTAAATGCATGAGTGATTTCAATTTTGTCAAAAACACGTGCTAAAAATATCATGGCGATCTTTCGATGTTTGGCCAACAAACAATAATTCCGAGATTTCTCGGAATTACACGGGGATTACACGTGAAGGTGATGACGAGGTCTGGTCGACCGTAACGGCGAACGTATGACATCGCATCTTGCGCGTTCTCAAACATATTACGTTGACTTCCAACATACAATGACGGTAATATTATCATAGTTCCGTTTTGCACTTTTGAGCATTACCATCGTTGATAGTAGCATCACGAAAATGAATATACTCTTTCGGAACGTAGAATAGAACGTAACAAAGAGTCAGCTCGATGGTATATTTGACCTTGAATCTGAATAAAACTACAAAACTATTTAATTATGTACCTTGAATGTTGGCATGAAGTTGTTCTTATGATATTTGTGTATACTTTCGTATATTGTTCAAAAATGATTACACTAGGTGTCAATCCATTAAGTAATTAAGCCAAATGGTTGTGGTGGGCTCCCCAATTCAGGCAATTTCACTTTACCACTCGCACAGGACATCCCATCTGCTTCACCTTTAAATTTATATGCCTGACAATGGCGACATCGGTCGTTCCTTGGACCAATTTTAATTGGCATATTAGAAGCGTATCCAGTGTCACAATTTACTCGAACGCAACACCTTGTAGATTTTGTAAAGAGAGAGCACGTCCTAACTAGCTGACTGACTACGTGGGTGTAGTAAATGTGTGCCTCGGTGGGAACCAGAGCGCACAACTGTACTTACTTAAACAGACCGTTATTACCTCCGCCCCGTCTCGGGGATGTCGGCCGTGACCTTGTACTTCTTCCCAGCGTGTATCTTCGAGCGAAACGGGTCCGCTTCGCTTCTAGGTTCGGCGGCTGCCCTGGATATCCGCGACCAGCGCTTCCGGCAGCATACGCCCGGGAGTGTGTACTCTTCACTGCATGGGCGGGACTACTCCGCCTTCCACCGAGTGCGCCCCCAAGTGTTCTGATCTTGGGCTCGCAAGGTATCGGATCAGGTCGTCGATGTCCATCTCTGGCCTCGGTACGTCCGCCAGTATGAACTCCAGTCCGAGGAATCAGTCGGGCTCCTCCTCGGTGTCCGGTAGGCCACACCGCCAGCTCCTTCGACCGGCCGTACCGCCGGTCCTGATCCACCGTCGGCTCGACGGCAGCTGGTCGAGAGCTACGTCAGTGGGCTCATGTGGTAGGTGGCAGTCCGTTGGGACGGGCGAGGCTCGTGTGCGCCTTGGAGGGTCGGTGTGCAATCTCCGTCGAAGCTACGACCGGCTTCGTTGATACCGCTGTCGTCGGTTGCACCCTCTGCATCCGCACCCTGGGTAACTTGGACGATGGGACGACCCGCCACATCTCTTCCGGAACTAACAGCTCGGGGTAGATGTGGCGGAATAGCGGCTTTTCCACCTGGTCCTCTGTGAAGCTCCCACCTAATAAGTCCTTGATAATGCTACGGCAGGTTTAGGGTGGTGTCGACGATGGCGCCGGACGATGCCGTTCAGAGGATTTGGTCCTTGGCTTTGGCGGACGACCCGGTGATGGCGTTCGAGGACGTCTGCGGGGCGAACAAAAGGCCGTCCCGGCCCTCCCCTGGGTGACGCCGGTCCGGGAGTGGTGACGCGGGCCCGGGAGCGCTTACCGTTGTGGCCGGTTGTGGCTGCCTCCTGGATCAGTCGGAGCCACACTGTTCTGTTTTACGTCCGGGGTCGGTCTTTGATGGTGACGAGGCTGGGGTGCCGGCCCTGAGCCTGGTTCTCGTCCGTCTTCATGGAGGCTAGTGTCGCGCTTCGTCCTCGACGAGGTGGGGGCGACTGGCGACGGGTGGGGTACGACCGGTAGTGAGTGGGGAGCACTGGGCCACGAGAGAGGGGCCATTGGTGGCGATGTTGGTCGCGGGACTCAGGCTGGTGATGTAGCCTCCCGAGCAGGTCGCAGGGCAGGGAAACGGCTACGTACTGGCCGCTTAAACCTCTCTGGGTTCGCACTGCGTCGGCCTCTGCGCCACAGCCTTCAGGGATCCTCTCCGGGGGGCGCCTATATGTCCATGACGGCTCGTCGCATCTGGGTCACGCGGTAACTGAAATCCTACCTACTGGTGCAGCTTACATTTTAGGGAATTCATTCTTAATATAATAGAAAAGACAATGATTCTAGGATTGTTCTATAGTTACGGTTACGGTATGACCCCCTATGCCTGGGGTCTTCTGCGGTCGATTTCTTCTCTGTTGTGTCGTCTTTTCGGGCTGTTTGCCCCACGTGTCGTCTCCGGCTTCCTGGATCTCCTTCAGTTCCGCGATGTTAGATTCTCGTTGCTCACGTTCGCCCCACCGTTGCAGGCGTACGATGTTGGGGAGAAGAATTTAGATACTCGAAAGGGGCCGTCAAACTTCAGGGGCAAGTTTAGCCGCGAAGTTGTCCGTCGCTTTCGATAGTTTGTGCTGCCGCATGAGCACCTGCATTCCCAGGGTGGGTCGCCATTCCCTTCTCCTGAAGTTGTAGTGCCGGTTTTGATCGACGCTAGCGTGTTGGGCGTTGGCTGAGGCTACCATACAGGGAATCGGGTAGGCGTGGCTCGCGTCCTTGGACCGGGAATGCTGGGCTGAATCTTGTGTTGTCTGACACGCTGGAGTTGATAGCCAGGGATATTTCCGGGAGAAGCTCGTCCCACCTGTCCTGTTGGCCGTCGAAAAATTGTGAAATCATTGTTTTCACGGTGCGATTCGCCCTTTCCGTCGGGCTCTCGTGCGCTGGATAAATGATTTGAATGCCCGCCTTGTAAATTGGGCGCCATTGTCGCGTACAAACGTTTTGGGCACTCCGAATTTGCCCCAAATCCTCTTTTCGAAAAGATTTTGTCAGGTTTGCTGTCGTTGCCTTGCGCAGTGGTATGAGTTCCACCCACTTGAAGAACGCATCGAAAAATACTAACAGCATAGTATTGCTGTTCTTAGACCAAGGTAACGGGACTATGAAGTTTGCACACCGTGGACCACGGTTCGCCGACTCGGCGCGTCAGCATGTGTCCCGCTGGTTTCTTCTGGCTGAACTTTTGACAGGTTTCACAACCCTCCGGTGCCGGGCAACGTCCCGGAACATACCTGGCCAGTAGTACCTCTGCGCGATGCGGACGATAGTCTTGCGGATTCCTAAGTGTCCGGCCGTGGGCGCGTCGTGACACTCGTTTAGGACTCGCTTCCGGTGGGAGGTGGGGACACAAAGCTTCCAGGGGATGAAGTCGTCGTCGTCCCGTCGATGTCCTATGCGGCGGTAGAGCTGTCCATTTTCCATCGTGTAATCCGTATTCTCCTGGGTGTGGTTTTGACAGCTCCTGACTTTGCTGACCACCATTTACAAGACTCTGGTTCCTCTGCCGACCTTTGTTATGCCGGCAGTGGCTCGAAAGCGTCCTGTTGTGCCTTGCCCCAGTCCCATCTCCTGCCTTTCCTTTGCAGCGTCGTCATCGGCTGGACGATGTCAGCGAAGTTGGCCACAAATCTCAGGTACCACGAAGCCATGCCTAGGAAGAGCCTCAGTTCCTTTAGCGTTTTGGGGGGTTGGAGGTCCTTAACTGCGGCTACCTTATCCGGATCCGTATGTATGCCTTCTTCACTAGCGACATGTCCGAGGTACTTGAATCGTCTCTGGAAGAATGCGCACTTGGCCCTGTTGATCCGTAGGTTGGCCGCCCGAAGCCGCCTAAATACCTCTTAGATTACGAAAGTGTTCCTGAAATTCTGTCCGACGACGATGATGTCGTCGATATATGCGAAGGTGTAAGGTTCCAAATCGGGACCGTTTACGCTATTCAGTGTACGCTGAAAAGTGGCAGCGGCCGAGTGTAGGCCGAACGGCATGACTTGCCATTGGTATAAACCTCTACCAGGTACGGTGAATGCCGTATATTGTCGACTTTGAGGTTCTATGGGAATCCGGCAGTACCCGCTTTTAGGTCCAGGGTAGATATAAACCTCGCGTTTCGCAGGCGATCCAGAATGTGGTTGATCCGGGGTGTGCGGTAAGCCTCCCGGTATAGATCGAGCGTTTAGTTGCCTATAAGGACTCTTGGACGGTTCAGTTATCCCTTGTTATATCAACTCATCGACTTGTGGGTCGATAGTGTGCTGCATCGGATTCTTCGGGTAGTAACGGCTCTTGATAGCCGTCAGCCACTCGGGTGATACAGTGGGAATCACGGATGACGATCTGACTCGCGATCACTGAACATTCCGGACGGGGCATAGTTGCCTGGGGCTGGGGCTTGCCCCAACCCGATGCTGCCATGCCCCGGTTCTATGATACAGTGGGACCACGAGCGGACCGTCACCTGCCGTAACTGTACACACCAGTGGAAGTGCGACTATACTCTCTTCGTAAGAGCGGCTGGTAACAGGTCCTGGCACGGTCAAGACTCTGCCACGGATTCTGGCTAATGATAGTCTGGCGGAGAGAAGAAAACTCTCAGTGTAATTACCCCAATCTAGGCGGAACAGCATACGCTGATAGATGCATGGCCGAGGGGGGTGCTGCGTCGTTAGTATGGGGAACTCTGGATACCTGCCGACCTCGAGTTTAATTCAGGCTTCCCGAGGCACGCGGGCTATGCCCCGGGTGACTAACCCCTTCCCGCCTACTCGTGGACCAACTATGCCAAAATCTGTAAATATCAATAAAATAACCGCAAAGGAGCTCGGTGCTCCTCTTAAAGTACCGGAGGGACAAGACCATCCTCTACATCAACGCCTGGGAAACGAGGTCCCAGAACGGGAAAGACTAAGTCGGTCCACCGTCTTCTAGCAGAATCCGTTGCGAGTGAGGGCCCGATAAGCCAATCGGGCCCATTCACGTCGGTGGTACCGGGGTCAAAACCGATCATCGGGGTTGTTGCCAAGCAGAGCGTCATCGCGGCTGGTAAGCGCCTCGCGACCCTGGAACCTCACCGTCAACCTCGGCAGGCGGCGGGTCTGCAGGCCAAGGAGGTAAGCGTTCTACCAGGACAGGAGGCGTGCTGCCTTCATCTTGGCTAACGAGGATGCGGCGTTTTTGGCATCGGCGAAGGGGATGAAGCAGAGGCTTGGGCCAGCTCAGTCATCCCGGATTTCAAACCAGCCAAAGACGGAAAGGAGCAGCTAAGGCCCCGAACAAGCGGCAACGCTCGGCGGAAGACCACGCTCCATACCGAGTCCAGTCCAGTTCCTAAACCTCAGGCGGACAAACTGACACGCTACCTGAACTTCCTTTGCCAATTTCCTCCTGAGACCCCCAACCAGGGAGGATATCTCATGGGAGACCACGACCCGTCTGGTAAAGGTTTTACCGACGCCTGTAATGCTGCGCTCGGTAGAGCCTGTCCACCCGGCAAACGACGACATCCAGTTCCGGGTCGCTACACCTCAGCTAGGTGCTAACCCATCTTAGGTGACCAAGCATTTGATAGGTAGGTAGGTCGGCTTAATGGTTGTGCACCCGGGGAAGTGAATGTATAGATGGTAAGGGACTCCTCACTGGAGCTAGTCCACGTACCATCGTTCCGTTTAAGGTATCCCTAAGGTGGTAGTTTTTGAGAGGTACTTACACAGCCTTGCTTTTCTGATGTTTCCTCTAAATCTGTGCAAAATTTTTGCTACGAGCCTTTTTGCTTCTGTTTCTTTTTGGAGAGGGCCAGACTATGTGTTTGAGGGGCCAAGCTTTTTGGCACCTATTTATTTCCCAAATCAATTAAAACAATCGATTTGAAACGTTATAAAATGTTTAATTATACCGGCGG
>CM019043.1:22202354-22219021 GCA_009664405.1 Drosophila bifasciata
GCGAAGGGGGCGAATTCGCCAAGAGCGAGAGAGCTTTATTGCGCTCCCGCTTCGCCCTAAACTATCTTACACTAGACTTCAAATTTTTTCCAAATAAAATCATGCGTCTTGACGCGACACCTTTCGCACTCACGCAAAAACGAGTCGTATTTTTGTGTAGCCTGGATCTCAGAGACTATAAGAGCTAGAGCAACCAAACTTTCTGTCTGGGCTCCTGTGATACCAAACATGAACAAGTGTATTTACAAATCTCGCCCCGCCCCCTTCCGCCTCCACAAAAGACGAAAGTTTAAAATTTTGAAGATAGAGAAAAACGAAAAATGTGGTTTCGTAGATAATGACCATATCTACCAGATGCCCGAATTTGGTTCAGATCGGATATTGTAGCCACAATGATGAAATGAATTTTCAGCAGCGAGCTGCCTCACCCCCCTACAAAAACATAACAAGATATACATTTATTTTTTGGGGTTGCTGCTACTGATTCTCTCACACGCTCTCAGACTCACCGCTTTCGTGCAGTGAACGTGTGTTGTTGTGAGAACTGATGTAGATGTAGATGGCGATGCAGCAAACAAATGTAAAATGTAAAAACTGATACAACATTTGAAAATTCCACATAAATCACATGTGTACTGGCTGAGTACGGGTATAAAAAGTACAGTCGCGTTTACAGCGACTCCGTACGTTCTTTCTCGTTCTTTTAGATTTGTTGTGCATTGCATATAATTTAAGAAAAAGCATAGTGGATATTAAAATAATTATTATAATATTAATAATAGTGTCCACAGTGAACCTATGTCTTCTGTGTGATCGACTATTTCGAGCTTGTTGACGACATTTGCCGTCGGGCTTTCAATTTTGCTCTCTGTTTTACCCATGATTAAATTATTGGGTTTTCTTCTTCGTTAAGGAATTTAATTAAAAGTTGATATATTATTTGATTTGTAATATGCAAAATTAAAGAAATTATCATAACATATTTGTCTACCTAATAGGCGGAATGGCTTTACAGGCCAATCTATTTTCCCGCCGACTCAATTGTCGTCGGGTATTACATTTGTTTAAATTTAGTTTATATTTTTATCATTATTATTATTGTGATGGGCGTTCTTTGTAACGCTGTCGGTCCAATGGCCCAGCTTGTCGCGCTGGCGGTGCCGGTGCCGGTCTTCGCACGAAGGCTAATATGATGGGGGTGCCGGGTTGGACATCTTTCAGGCTGATGGGGTGGTGGTGCTAGTTTTCTGGCACTCACTATTTGTGTCGGTTTTGGCATCACCCATTTGCGTAATGTGTGTGGTGCACGTCGGGCTATACGAGGTGTCCCTTGGCAATCTCAACCACCCTCTTTTTTAGTCGTGTAATTTTTTCTGGGAGGGCGGTGATTAATAAATTTATTATGTTTTTATATCTGATGTGGCACAGGGTGAGCTTTTATTTCTTTGGAGTGACTCGCGATGTTCGAGTTCGTTTCGAAACTTAACTGAGACTTCCCACTTCGGGGGTTATCATTTGTATACAGTAGTTTGACAATATCAGCTTTTCTCTGTCTGATGCGCTCTCTAATCCCACTTCTTCTGGTTTTTTGTTTGTTTTGGGTTTCCTTTTTTCTGTTTCCTCATTGCCTCCGATGCCAGGGTGTAATTAGTCTTCTCTGTTTTTCTTTTTTTTCACTTATAGTATTGTCCAGAGTATCTTTGACTCTTTGTCGTTGATCGCTTGATTATGAATGATTGTGAATATCTTTTTTTCTTCGTAGCCTAGGATACAATTGTTCTTATGTATAACGGAGAGCGGGGATTCTCCCATGCATTATATGAAAAGAGTACCATCGCATAGTATTTTGAGGCGGGTCTCTGCCTGAATCTAATAAATGCATAATCAGCATTAAATGTTTTTTTTTTTGAGAGGGGAGACCCATCGCCTCAGTGTTGGGGCGTTCTGCTGCAGTTCAGTAAATGCCTGATCAGCAGTTTTGGTAGCTGACCGTTCAAGTCGCAGATCGTAGCTGTGCAAAAGGAATGTGTAACATAAACATTAGTTGTTTATGTCACTGCGTATATGTACGCATTTATATATGTATTTATATGTATAACAGAGTGTTACATATGTGCATGCATTGGTTCACTACACTAGACATCCTGACCACCTTTATGTCCGACCACAAACTTGCCAGCTGAATGTGTCGAACTAGAAGATGCGTTCCTGCTGAATGTCAGAAACCGTGAGGTCAGGATGCCTTAGACGATGAACAGATTGATGCATGTAGGCGAATGTGCGCTGCATGACAAAAGAACACAATTTACAAATTTGCGTCCGGGGTGAGATCAGCAGGTGAGATCAGCAAAACAGGCTTGCGAAGCTCAATGGTCGGAGTTTCAGAAACGGGAGATGCAGGCCACTTATCCTTAGAGCCTAACAAAGCGAGGCGCCGTGAAACCACAGCTCTGACTGGATAAGGTGGCTGGGAAGCGAGCCTCGAGAAGATATCAGCGGGATTCAACGATGTGGGAACTCCTGGGTATTTGCCACTCGATTTGCCACGAAAACCTGAAATTTGGCTGCAATCTCATCCCGTATCCAAGATAGCGCCGTCGACGAATCCGACCAGCAATGAAACTGGCCTGGAAAGATTCCCGTCTCCCTTAAGTTGTGCATACCTTTCGAAAGCAAATGGGCTCCACTCAGATTCAAGCTTTGGAATCGACAAAGATGTTAGTGGCGCCACTCGTGACTTTGAGCATAAAAATTGCTCGACGACTCCCCTTTGCCTGGACACGAAAATATATATGCACGCAGCATAGGCCTCCATACTGGCATCATAAGATCCCATGAATCCTCAAAGCTGCACTGGAAGGATAAACAAGACGAGGAAATGAGAAATGCGGGGAGATGCTTGCCAAACTGTTGTTTTCTCAGGTCAATCAAGTTGAGTGCAGCGCTGTCGGTAGGCTCTCATCCCAGTCAAGTTTTCTCTCCAAAGCTGCTGAAGGAAGATCTTGGACCTGACAATAACAGAATAAATCAATCCAAGAGGGTTGTAGAACCGCGCACTCGTTGATAAAACCGAACGCTTGTAGGGCCTTGCATTCGTGTCCAGCGCAGACAAGGCAAACAGCAGCTGATCAGACGCAGAGTCCCACGCCAAACCAAGAGGTTTTGTGATGTCGCTTCCATCATGAAACCGCAGAAACTTCTCCACGTCGCCTTCTGGAATTCCATCAAGAACCTCCTGGCTACTCGAGCACCATTTTCTAAGCTTGAATACCGCACGAAGTAAATTTAAAAGTTTGGCGCATCTTTTTCAATGACCTCTGCGACCGAGATGCCGCCAGAGATGAGATCACCAACATACAACTCCTGTTGCAGAGCAGCTGAGGCAAGAGGGGTAGGGCTTACCTTCGTCGATGGCCAGCTGGTGCATTGAGCGTGAACGATGCAGCCCTCGTACCATATGTGACGGTGTCTAATGTGTAGACCTGAACTCTCGGACTGGATGGAATCTCGCCATAGGACACACGGGGAGATAATTGCCAGGTGGAGATACCCTTACGCAGCGGTGTATTTTAGAAATGTCACAAGTGAGAGCGACGGGATATGTGCGGAACCGGATCAACATGGTAAACAATGCAGGCCGAATAACAGGACCTGTCATCATCACATCATTTAAAGGAGCATCCAGTTGATGTAGGTGCAAGACCCATCGAAAACGATACTAAGTTTTTGTCGTGGTACTTTGTCCTCCTTTTAAAACGCAGTGATGAGGCCAGAATATACTTGCAGAGGCTACGTGAGTCGGGATGGACTTCCGGACATATGCTTCAAATCAATATACTCCTTCATAAGCGCTGAGTAGCGCTCCTTTGGGACTACGATCAGTTTTTTCGTTCAAAACTGAGGAATAAAATACGCCTGAGTAAAGACTCTCAAATCGATCAGCATTATGCTTTAAAGGCAACCTAACGGAGTACTCCCCGATGGCAAACGTGAAGGTGCCTTACGAAATGCGCCTCACAATCTACCTCTTCCTTTGTAGTCAAACCCGCCTCTACCACAATTCTTGACTTTTCAAAACATACGAAGAGTTTGATCCAACCTTGCATTCTTTCTAGCCTCCGAATCCGGAGAATTTTGTGTTCCCAAAAGCGACGAGGCTTGATACCCTCTGTCCCACCACCAGATACGATCCACCTAAGCCGGGTCTTCTGCAGAAACGGCAATCCGTCAATGAGCTTGATTTGCCCTACGCAGAGAAGGTCATAGAATATGCTTTCTCGCCAATTCGGAGATCTTTTCGCTGAGGATTAAAGAACACAGAATCGGTAAGCTGAATATTGGAAGGAATGTTCCAATCGGCTACATTAACTGCCAGACTTGGTTGTCAATAGTCGAAGTGCGAGACTGCATGCAAATGCTCACGGTGGATCCCTCAGTAGAAACGCTAGTATCGCCAAGACCAGAGACAAGGGCAGACGATTGAGTTCTCCTAAGCTGAAGCTGCTGGGCAAACATAAATTTTTTTTTTTGTTTTTTTGAAACCGAGCCCTCTTGGGTTTCTTTTATTTGGCTGGCAAAGAGCGGGCAATTCGCTTCCCCGCTAGCCGCCGGTATAATTAAACATTTTATAACGTTTCAAATCGATTGTTTTATTGATTTGGGAAATAAATATAGGTGCCAAAAAGCTTGGCCCCTCAAACACATAGTCTGGCCCTCTCAAAAAAAACAAAAGGAAAGCAAAAAAGGCTCGTAGCAAAAATTTTGCACAGATTTAGAGGAAACATCAGAAAAGCAAGGCTGTGTAAAAGTACCTCTCAAAAACTACCACCTTAGTGGGATACCTTAAACGGAACGATGGTACGTGGACTAGCTCAGTGAGAGTCCCTACCATCTATACATTCACTTTCCCGGGTGCACAACCATTAAGCCGACCTACCTACCTATCAAATGCTTGGTCACCTAGATGGGTTAGCACCTAGCTGAGGTGTAGCGACCCGGAACTGGATGTCGTCGTTTGCCGGGTGGACAGGCTCTACCGAGCGCAGCATTACAGGCGTCGGTAAAACCTTTACCAGACGGGTCGTGGTCTCCCATGAGATATCCTCCCTGGTTGGGGTCTCAGGAGGAAAGGGCAAAGGAAGTTCAGGTAGCGTGTCCAGTTTGTCCGCCTGAGGGTTTAGGAACTGGACTGGACTCGGTATGGAGCGTGGTCTTCCGCCGAGCGTTGCCGCTTGTTCGGGGCCTTAGCTGCTCCCTTTCCGTCTTTTGGCTGGTTTGAAATCCGGGATGACTGAGCTGGCCCAAGCCTCTGCTTCATCCCCTTCGCCGATGCCAAAACGCCGCATCCTCGTTAGCCAAGATGAAGGCAGCACGCCTCCTGTCCTGGTAGAACGGCTTACCTCCTTGGCCTGCAGACCCGCCGCCTGCCGAGGTTGACGGTGAGGTTCAGGGTCGCGAGGCGCTTACCAGCCGCGATGACGCTCTGCTTGGCAACAACCCCGATGATCGGTTTGACCCCGGTACCACCGACGTGAATGGGCCCGATTGGCTTATCGGGCCCTCCTCGCAACGGATTCTGCTAGAAGACGGTGGACCGACTTAGTCTCCTTCCCCGTCTTCTTGGGACCTCGTTTCCCAGGCGTTGATGTAGAGGGATGGTCTTGTCCCTCCGGTACTTTAAGAGAGCACCGAGCTCCTTTGCGGTTATTTTATTGATATTTACAGATTTTGGCATAGTTGGTCCCACGAGTAGGCGGGAAGGGGTTAGTCACCCGGGGCATAGCCCGCGTGCCTCGGAAGCCTGAATTAAACTCGAGGTCGGCGGGTATCCAGAGTTCCCATACTAACGACGCAGCACCCCTCGGCCATGCATCTATCAGCGTATGCTGTTCCGCCCTAGGATTGGGGTAGTACACTGAGAGTTTTCTTCTCTCCGCCAGACTATCATTAGCCAGAATCCGTGGCAGAGTCTTGACCGTGCCAGGACCTGTTACCAGCCGCTCTTACGAAAGTATAGTCGCACTTCCACTGGTGTGTACAGTTACGGCAGGTGACGGTCGCTCGTGGTCCCACTGTATCATAGAACCGGGGCATGGCAGCATCGGGTTGGGGCAAAGCCCCAGCCCCAGGCAACTATGCCCCGTCGGAATGTTCAGTGATCGCGAGTCGAGATCGTCATCCGTGATTCCCACTGTATCACCCGAGTGGCTGACGGCTATCAAAAGAGCCGTTACTACCCGAAAGAATCCGATGCAGCACACTATCGACCCACAAGTCGATGAGTTGATATAACAAGGGATAACTGAACCGTCCAAAAAGAGTCCTTATAGGCAACTAAACGCTCGATCTATACCGGAGGCTTACCGCACACCCGGATCAACCACATTCTGGATCGCCTGCGAAACGCGGGGTTTATATCTACCCTGGACCTAAAAAGCGGGTACTGCCAGTTCCCATAGAACCTCAAAGTCGACAATATACGGCATTCACCGTACCTGGTAGAGGTTTATACCAATGGCAAGTCATGCCGTTCGGCCTACACTCGGCCGCTGCCGCTTTTTCAGCGTACACTGAATAGCGTAAACGGTCCCGATTTGGAACCTTACACCTTCGCATATATCGACGGCATCATCGTCGTCGGACAGAATTTCCAGGAACACTTTCGTAATCTAAGAGGTATTTAGGCGGCTTCGGGCGGCCAACCTACGGATCAACAGGGCCAAGTGCGCATTCTTCAGGACGATTCAAGTACCTCGGACATGTCTCGCTAGTGAAGAAGGCATACATACGGATCCGGATAAGGTAGCCGCAGTTAAGGACCTCCAACCCCCAAAACGCTAAAGGAACTGAAAGGGCTCTTCCTAGGCATGGCTTCGTGGTACCTGAGATTTTTGTGGCCAACTTCGCTGACATCGTCCAGCCGATGACGACGCTGCAAAGGAAGGCAGGGAGATGGGACTGGGGCAAGGCACAACAGGACGCTTTCGAGCCACTGCCGGCATAACAAAAGGTCGGCAGAGGAACCAGAGTCTTGTAAATGGTGGTCAGCAAAGTCAGGGAGCTGTCAAAACCCACCCGAGGAGAATACGGATTACACGATGGAAAATGGACAGCTCTACCGCCGCATAGGACATCGACGGGACGACGACGACTTCATCCTGGAAGCTTTGTGTCCCCACCTCCCACCGGAAGCGAGTCTAAACAGGTGTCACGACGCGCCACGGCCGGACACTTAGGAATCCGCAAGACTATCGTCCCGCATCGCGCAGAGGTACTACTGGCCAGGTATGTTCCGGGACGTTGCCCGGCCCGGAGGGTTGTGAAACCTGTCAAAAGTTCAGCCAGAAGAAACCAGCGGGACACATGCTGACGCGCCGGAGTCGGCGAACCGTGGTCCCGCTTGGTGTGCAAACTTCATAGTCCGTTACCTTGGTCTAAGAACAGCAATACTATGCTGTTAGTATTTTTCGATGCGTTCTTCAAGTGGGTGGAACTCATACCACTGCGCAAGGCAACGACAGCAAACCTGACAAAATCTTTTCGAAAGAGGTTTGGAATAATTCAGATTACCCAAAACGTTTGTACGCGACAATGGCGCCCAATTTACAAGGCGGGCATTCAAATCATTTATCCAGCGCACGAGAGCCCGACGGAAGGGGGCGAATCGCACCGTGAAAACAATGATTTCACAATTTTTCGACGGCCAACAGGACAGGTGGGACGAGCTTCTCCCGGAAATATCTGGCTATCAACTCCAGCGTGTCCAGACAACACAAGATTCAGCCCAGCATTCCCGGTCCAAGGACGCGAGCCACGCCTACCCGATTCCCTGTATATGGTAGCCTCAGCCAACGCCCAACACGCTGGCGTCGATCCAAAGCCGGCACTACAACTTCAGGAGAGGGAATGGCGACCCACCTGGGAATGCAGGTGCTCATGCGGCAGCACAAACTATCAACGATCGACAACTTCGCGGCTAAACTTGCCCCGAAGTTTGACGGCCCCTTTCAGTATCTAAATTCTTCTCCCCAACATCGTACGCCTGCAACGGTGGGGCGAACGTGGCAACGAAAGAATCTAACATCGCGGAACTGAAGGAGATCCAGGAAGCCGGGGAGCGACACGTGGGGCAAACAGCCCGGAAAAGACGACACAACAGAGAAGAAATCGACCGCAGAAGACCCCAGGCATAGGGGTCATACCGTAACCGTAACTATAGAACAATCCTAGAATCATTGTCTTTTTTCTATTATATTAGAATGAATTCCTAAAATGTAAGCTGCACCAGTAGGTAGGATTTCAGTTACCGCGTGACCCAGATGCGACGACCGTCATGGACATATAGGCGCCCCGGGAGGATCCCTGAAGGCTGTGGCGCAGAGGCCGACGCAGTGCAACAGAGAGGTTTAAGCGGCCAGTACGTAGCCGTTTCCCCTGCCCTGCGACCTGCTCGGGAGGCTACATCACCAGCCTGAGTCCCGCGACCAACATCGCCACCAATGGCCCTCTCTCGTGGCCCAGTGCTCCCCACTCACTACCGGTCGTACCCCACCCGTCGCCAGTCGCCCCCACCTCGTCGAGGACGAAGCGCGACACTAGCCTCCATGAAGACGGACGAGAACCAGGCTCAGGGCCGGCACCCCAGCCTCGTCACCATCAAAGACCGACCCCGGACGTAAAACAGAACAGTGTGGCTCCGACTGATCCAGGAGGCAGCCCAACCGCCAGCAACGGTAAAGCGCTCCCGGGCCCGCGTCACCACTCCCGGACCGGCGTCACCCAGGGGAGAGGGCCGGGACGGCCTTTGTTCGCCCCGCAGACGTCCTCGAACGCCATCACCGGGTCGTCCGCCAAAGCCAAGGACCAAATCCTCTGAACGGCATCGTCCGGCGCCATCGTCGACACCACCTAAACCTGCCGTAGCATTATCAAGGACTTATTGGGTGGGAGCTTCACGGGGGACCAGGTGGAAAAGCCGCTATTCCGCCACATCTACCCCGAAGCTGTTGGTTCGGAAGAGATGGCGGGTCGTCCCTATCGTCAAGTTGCAGGGTGCGGATGCAGGGGTGCAACCGACGGCAGCGGTATCAACGAAGCCGGTCGTAGCTTCGACGATTGTTGCACACCCGACCCTCCAAGGCGCACACGAGCCTCGCCCGTCCCAACGGACTGCCACCTACCACATGAGCCCACTGACGTAGCTCTCGACCAGCTGCCGTCGAGCCGACGGTGGATCAGGACCGGCGGTACGGCCCGGTCGAAGAGCTGGCGGTGTGGCCTACCGGACACCGAGGGAGGAGCCCGACTGATTCCTCGGACTGGGTTCATACTGGCGGACGTACCGGGGCCAGAGATGGACATCGACGACCTGATCCGATACCTTGCGAGCCCAAGATCAGAACACTTGGGGGCGCACTCGGTGGAAGAAGGCGGAGTAGTCCCGCCATGCAGTGAAGAGTACACACTCCCGGGCGTATGCTGCCGGAAGCGCTGGTCGCGGATATCAGGGCAGCCGCCGGAACCTAGGCGAAGCGGACCCGTTTCGCTCGAAGATACGCTGGGGAAGTACAAGGTCACGGCCGACATCCCCGAGACGGGGCGGAGGTAATAACGGTCTGTTTAAGTAAGTACAGTTGTGCGCTCTGGTTCCCCACCGGGGCACACATTTACTACACCCACGTAGTCAGTCAGCTAGTTAGGACGTGCTCTCTCTTTACAAAATCTACAAGGGTGTTGCGTTCGAGTAAATTGTGACACTGGATACGCTTCTAATATGCCAATTAAAATTGGTCAGGAACGACCGATGTCGCCATTGTCAGGCATATAAATTTAAAGGTGAAGCAGATGGGATGTCCTGTGCGAGTGGTAAAAGTGAAATTGCCTGAATTGGGGAGCCCACCACAACCATTTGGCTTAATTACTTAATGGATTGACACCTAGTGTAATCATTTTTTTTGAACAATATACGAAAGTATACACAAATATCATAAGAACAACTTCATGCCAACATTCAAGGTACATAATTAAATAGTTTTGTAGTTTTATTCAGATTCAAGGTCAAATATACCATCGAGGCTGACTCTTTGTTTACGTTCTATTCTACGTTTCGAAGAGTATATTCATTTTCGTGATGCTACTATCAACGATGGTAATGCTCAAAAAGTGCAAAACGGAACTATGATAAATATTACCGTCATTTGTATGTTGGAAGTCAACGTAATATGTTTGAGACGCGCAAGATGCGATGTCATACGTTCGCCGTTACGGTCGACCAGACCTCGTCATCACCTTCACGTGTAATCCCCGTGTAATTCGAGAAATCTCGGAATTATTGTTTTTGTTGGCCAAACATCGAAAGATCGCCATGATATATTTTAGCACGTGTTTTTTGACAAAAATTGAAATCACTCATGCATTTAATTGTCAAACACGGTGCCTTATGTAACGGACCACAACGGTCCGCCACAATAAATATATATTAAATAATATAAGACTATTATTAAAACACCTGACACTACCAAACACACTGAACCCAGTTCCGCGTTTGCTATATTATTAAAAACACGCAGACTAGGTCACCTGACACTGCACTCAAGTTCCGCGATCACAGCGAAACGGTGCCCACAACATACACCACGAAACGCGGACTCAGCGGCCTCACGCAGGTGCCGGCTTTAAATAGCGCGCCATGGATCAATGGGGCAGTCGATCGGCAGCCGATCAGCAGTCCATCGGCAGTGCAGCAGCAGTCCATCAACAGTGCATCAGCGGTGCATCAGCAGTCTATCGTTCGTTCTCTTTGTAGTGACCAGACGTGTTTTTTCTTGCGCTCCGCTTCTTTCTCTTATATATCACAAACAAACGGTGTTTGGCCAAATAAATTTAATAATCTCACTCTAATCTGATTCTCTATCAAAATCCGCGGGTGCATGCCTATTTTTTTGTGTGTTTAAACACGACGTTTTAACCAATTTTGTGCGGCGGGTAATTGTGTTTTTGTTGTTGCTTATTGTAAGTAAAGAAAATACCTTTGTTCGCTCTTTAGCTTTTGTCACAGCAACTCTCTCTCTATCACCCAACTAACTGTTCTTTCTCTCTCGCTTATAAACCTTTTTTGTGCAGTAGCTCTCTCACTTGAAAGCTGTTGCAGTTCTCTCTCTCTCTTTTTTTTCCATTTCTTCTTTAAGCATAGCTTTTAGAAACTGCTTGCACTGTGGTCTGATTGCTATTTGTTTTTGATCTTTCTTTTTGTCATTGAAAAAATTAAAAACTATTATGGAATTTTCAGTGGTCTGTGCAAAAAAAACCTGCAAAAGCAGATCACTCACGATCAGCCGAGCATACCTTGCTGGCTTTGCGATAGCCCGTAGTGCACGCAAAGTGTGTGCAGGCCGTGTAATGGGTGATGCCATCTCACAACGCAACGGCTTGCATTATAGTTGCGAGGGTTGTCAAATTGCGGTAGAAAGCGAAATGCGCTCGTTTGCCAAGGGCAGACGAGGGCTGGCTGGGGGCTGATCATTGGGCTTTAAAGCAATACGATCGGCTCTTAGCAAAAATGAACACTCAGTTCAGCAGTTTACAACTGCTGGCTGAGTCTCCGCAGCGCAAGTCCAGTCCACTGGGGCGCAGGGGTGCCAACTGCCTCACGCCCGCCGTCATCTGAAAAACTAACTCCGACCACTACGCCAGTGCAGCGGTTGATTTCGTTTTGCTACTCCAAGGGCAACGATCACTGCTGATGCGGTCGGTAGCCATCGTCGTCTCGGAGAATATGCAGCCGACTTTGCTTAGCGTCAGCGTCCGTAGGGTCCGTGCCAAACTCCATAGCCATCCATCGTTACGAACCCACCAGTTGTTGAACGTCCGGGACCGCCGGATATTGCCATCACGGGTACCGCGCACCTGTGGTCGCTTAAAACCGTTTCGGGTGTCCCAAAAACGACAAGTTTTTTTGTCTCTCTTGCCCCTGATCTTACATCTAATGATTGGCTGCTTTTATAAAAGCAAAATAAAGCCGAAGGCCCTAAAGGTGCGAGTGGAAGTTTAATTTCGCTTATGCCGGGAGATAGCTTCTTTCAAGATAAGCGTCTCCCCAACTCATTTCAGCACCATCTGTTCTGCCAATTTTTGGCCGGAGCATGGTTGTGAAAGAGTATAAGGCTAAGAAGAATAGGCCCCATAACTCTCCCCGGCAGTCGGACCAGTGCTCCATCCTCATCTTCCCGCTCTACTTCCACCCATCAAAAACTAGTTTCCTCTCTTTTAATTACTTACCAGAATGCTAGGGCTTACGTACTAAGCTCCAGCACTCTCTATCTTGAAAGTTTCACATTTTGTCCCATATTATTGTGTTAACTGAAACCTGGTTAAAACCGGACATCCTTAGTTCCGAAGTTTTTGGCAGATCGGTACACAATATTTAGAAATGACCGTTTTGTCTCGACGTGGAGGAGGGTCCTCATCGCAGTGGACTCTAACTTCACGTCAGGAACATTTCATATTCAGGTTCCACAAGACCTGGAATTCCTGCAATGCATAAAACTGATTCTTCCAGCCTTCTCCATTTTTCATTACCTGCTCGTACATTCCACCGTCTTCGGATATCTCTATATACGAGCAGCACCTGTACGCTTTAAAAAACTGTTTCTTCCTCGCTATCAGATAAAGACCACATGATAGTTCTGGGGGATTTCAATTTGCCAGGCACTGTTTGGTCTTCGGTAAACGAGAATCCGAATAACCTTGTGCCCATATCGACATGACTTTGTGACGGCTTGCTAGACCTGTCCCCTCTCAAGTCCAACCATGTAGAAAAAATTCTTTGGGTCGATTGCTCGATCTCTGCTTCGTCTCGGATCCGACCATGGCGTTGTTAACCCGAGCCCTTCCGCTCACTATACCTGAAGACTCCTACCATCCGACTTTCCGAAGTATCGGTCGATATTGGACCTTCAATGCTTGGATCGATCAAGATAAGCTTTCTAAACGTGTCCGCTGCTTTCGTAAGGCCCCGAGTTTACGGCTTAATAGCCTGATTAGGGATTTCGATTGGTCCGCTCTGTACTTGTGCACTGACGTTCTAAAGGCACAAACATTTTCTATAATGTACTTGACACACTCTTTGATTCTTGTGTCCCATATTTTCTGTCCGATTAGTCTGCGGGAAGCCCGCGGTTTACCAAAGAGCTATCAGTCTAAAAACATAAAATCAAGACTTTTTATAAAAATTTCAAGTTGGCTCTCCTTCTTTCTCTCTCGCTATGTAATAGCTCGGTCAAATTTACCATTGTAACGCTCAGTACTACAAAAATTACCTAGCTCGATGCAGGATGCGCTTTTCTCAGGACCCTAAACAGTTTTACAACTTCGTAAACGAGCTCGCTATCATTTTAATAATTCGTCGGCAAACAATGATCAGGCCATTTGCCGATCTTTTTTTGCGCAATTTTTCAAAAACCTATTCCCATGAAAGCTACTGCGTTAAGCCCGTATCCATACAGTTTACCAAGATCGAACGGCATTTTCAGTCCTACGTTAAATGGCTCACTGCTTCAGGATCTTCGACTAGTTAAGCCAGTGTTTCTCACCGGTCCTGACGGGTCCCCGCCTGTGTACTCAGGTACTGCGCCGACGCTTTCTGTGTGGACCCCTGCTTAAACTATTTGCTATCCCATAACTCCTCCTGTTTCCCTCCGATCTGGAAGGAATCGTTTATTATTCCTCTCCAAAGAAAGGTAGTAAGTCTGGCCGCAATGAATTACAGAGGTATATCAAAGTTATCCGCTATTCCAAAAATGTTTGAAAATTTTAACCCCGCACTTGCAACATCTCTGCAAATCACTTATATCTCCAGCTCAGCACGGTTTATAAGGGCGACGATCAACAACTACAAATTTACTAGAGTTTACCTCTTTTATTATTAAAGGCTTCCATGTGGTAACATGCAGACGGATGTCATTTACGCCGATTTTTAGTAAAGCATTCGACTCTGTAAACCATTCCTTTTAGCACAAAAACTTGAAATTTTAGGGTTTCCGCCCAACCCTTTTTGAAATGGATTTCAAGCTACCTTTGCTGTAGGTCTCAAGAGTGCTCTTCAAAAACTCCTTGTCTTCACTTGTTCAGGTTGCTTCTGGGTACCACAGGGCAGCCATCTTGGCCCCTACTTTTCACACTCTTCATTAATGACCTGCCTTCAGTATTAACAGCTCTCAGTACTCATGTATGCGGATGACGTTTAAACTCTGTGTCCAGTATAAGGGACATTTCATTTCACTCTCGCTTGCTGTCCGATCTCAATAACTTTTTCAGTCATGGGTGTTGTGCAAATATGTTACACCTGAATGCCTCGGAAATGTAAAGTAATGACATTTCATCGCTCAAGCCCCTTGTTGGCTCCTTACACCCTCTGCGGTGGTTCTTGAGCGAATTACATTGGTTGATGATCTTGGTGTTAAACTAGACCCCAAGTTAAAATTTTCTGAACATATTTCTACCATGGTAAATAAAGCCATGGGGTGCTTGGGTTTATAAAGGGGAATTGGTCAAAATTTGATGAGGAAACCCCTATATAACGAAGACTCTCTATATTTCACTTGTTCGTCCGATTTTTTAGAGTACGGCTCATGTGTATGGTGTCCTCAGTACAAAGTTTTGAACCGTATAGAATAGTCAAGAAAAACTTTTTTACTTTTGCTCTGCGTGGCTCAACTGGGATGAAGGTGTGGACTGCCTTCTTACTCTTGCAGATTGCTCTTGGCAGACCTGTCATCCCTTAATCGTAGAAAAATGCTTGGTGTGATTTTCATGCACAACTTGATCAGGGGGTGACATCGACAGCCCTGACTTTGATGAAACCGCATAAACTTCGATTCCTATTAGATCCTCTAGAAATTTTATTCCTTTGTACCTTCCACTGTGTGGCAAGATCGAATTATTCCCTTGCAAGAACCGTTTCGGATCTTATGCTCGGATTATAATTCGTTCTACCATATAATATCCACCACTAAATCACTTCCTCTACTTAAATCTAAGCTAATACTAACATACCTTGCACGTAATTAGTAATATTCTTTTGTAACTGCATGTTTTGGCTTTGTGTTTTTAGCCTAATTTTTTCCTCGAATATTAGTCTAACACCTATATATCTTTCCCTGCATGTTCGCGATCGGTTTTCGGTACTCGTGTCGCGCGTCGTGCGCAGCGCCCTGGTCGGTTGGGCGGGAGGGAGGGGCTGCGTATCTGCCTGGGGGATCCGCGCGTAACGGGCTTCGGCGGTTGTCGCATGGGCACTTGATGGTGCAGTCATTGCACATCAAACGTCTAAAGTCTATCGGCCAACGGTATTGGCAGTCCATCAAAAACCGAGGAAGCGCAAACGGCAGTCCATCGCCCTATTCTAAACCCGTATCCGGCAGTACATCCCGCCGGGCGGCTACCAACACCACGCCTCAGTAAGAAAACACACGCAAAGAACTACCACGCGACGCTAGCGGTATAAACCAATTAATCAAAATAAAGACCATAAAAAATCATAAACCTCAAAGCTCAACGCGCAGTGTCATCATTTACTTCGCCGAGCGCCAGACACAACTCAGGTACCAGAAACATATTATTACCGCACACACCCAAAACTCCAGGTGTCAGCGTTTTCCCTTCCATCGCCAAAGTGCGAATACCAGATTGCCTGCACGGTAACCCGACGCTCCGCCCGCTCCACTTTCGGTCTCACGGCCATCCCCTTGCCTAAAAGTGCCAGCATTTCTACAAATTTCTTGTAGAAAGAACAGCCCAGACAGACTGAGCCTACCTCAGCCTGGGATAGGTATCCACAAGTGGCGCCCGAGCAGGGGACTTTACTGAAAGCAACTTTAAAAGATTTCAAAGCCGACTTTTCTGGCGACTTTAAGGAAACTTTAAAGAGAAACTTAACACGGGAGACGTGGACAAAGACCCACGGCCACCGAGAAGAAACAGAACTAGGAACTAAACACACAAATTCAGTCGCGAGTGCCACCGAGAAAGTATACACCCAGTGCGCGAGTACCGAAAACAGTGATCAAGTGCCCAAAACACCCCAGAAGCAACAACAAAACACCATGGAATCCCACGAAGAGGACTCAGGCAGCGAACTCCACGCCGTAGAGAAACCACTAACCCAGGTATGTCAGCATCGGCTGGATTTACAAAGCGTCGTCGAGAGGATCTGGAGGCTTTCGCCAAGGAATTTGATTCAGCGGTGAAGGAACTGTCGACGAGATGCGTGGGAACTTTTGCCATACTAGTCGCCGGACCACTCCCGCCGAGTAATTGGGTTCGCCTGGCAGGGCTGAGCGGAAAATATGCCTGGACTAGCCGGACGCTCCAAGTCCCCGATGCCCACCACCCCGGGTCCATCAGGCCCAGGGCATGACCAAAACCCAGCATACAAATCCCCTCAGCCGCTGAGAACGAGAGCCCCGGCCACTCAACCTAATGGTCGATGGTCTCCCCAGGCCACCAACCACGGAAACTTGCCGCTCACCCACGCAGAGAATTGTGCCAGCGATCGACCCACACATAGACGGGCCCGACTACAACCGCATCGCACGAACCGCGGAACGCATCCGCGGATGGGGCATCCAGTTCAGCGGAGAAAATGACCCGATATCATTTCTGGAACTACT
>CM019043.1:22219321-22354074 GCA_009664405.1 Drosophila bifasciata
GCTTTTGTTGGCTCAAATTGGGCGTACAGAAGAAGCTGGCAAATCATTTAGCGCCGCTGCTGGCTACATGATGGACTTACAAAAGCGTGGGCTATGTGGGGCGACTACATGGAACAAAATTTTTTAAAGGACAAACAAATGCCATTGGCCGCAAATGCATTAATATGCTATTTGCATGCATGTAGAAACCAAAATGAGAGTAAGACTCGGAAATATATTGCCAAAAAGTTTTATGGTTTTTGTCTTATGATAACACAACCAATACACTAATAAGCACTTTGGAGAAATATGTTTCTGGGATACCTCCCTCCTACTGGTTGCCATGGGTACCACAGCTCCTGTGTTGCTTGGAACAATTTGAAGGCGATGTTATATTGAACCTTTTAAGTCAAGTACGTATTAATACAAATTACAATATTTAAAGGCTCATTTATTAAAATATACACGTTACAAAAATTGTAAAAGTCTAATCAAGTGGTTTTTTTGACATAACTCAAATTTTGCAACAGGTAGATTTAAAGAATTTCAGGAGTTACTCAAATTAAAAATGTTTAAGTTGTTCTTTTTATACCCGTACTGAAGAGTAAAAGTTATATTGTATATATTGTATATTGTATTCGTGGTAAAAGTGGATGTGTGTAACATAAAGAAGGAATAATTTCCGACTCTATAAAGTAAATATATTCTTGATCAGAATAAATAGCCGAGTCGATATAGCCATGTCTGTCCGTCCGTCTTGTTTGTCGCCCTTTGCTCGGAGGCTATAAGAGATATAGCAACCAAATTTTTTTCAGACTGATGTGATGTCTCACTCCTAGAAATGTGTTTCAAAATTTCGCCCCGCCCACTTCCGCTCCCGCACAGGGCGCACATCTGTCACGTCCACAATTTTGAAGATAGCAGAAAACGCAGAATCATAGATAATGACCATAGATATGATCTAAAGCCCAAATCTGAATCGGATCGGATCATTATAGCCAGAATGGAGAAAAAAATTTCGAGAAACTTCGTTCCATCTCGCTCGCTCTCACACACCAACGTGTCGACTTTTCTCATTCGTACAGATGAGCGCCTGGATCTCAGAGACTATAAGAGCTAGAGCAAACTATTTTTTCTGTCCAAGCTCCTGTGATACCACTTCAAGTTTATTTTAAAATTTCGGCACGCCGCCTTCCGACCCACCAAAAGATCAAAATTTTGAAGATAGAAAAAAAAGAAAAATGCAGTATCGTAGAGAATGATCATATCTACCAGATTCCCGAATTTGGTTCAGATCACATCATTATTATAGCCGCAATGATAACATGAATTTTCAGCAGCGATTCCCCGCGCCCCCCTGCAGCGTAAGTCATTTACGGGGATGATAGCCGCTACTGATTCTCTCTCGCTCACACACTGCTCCACACACTCTGCCTTGTGCAGTGTACGTGTGTTGTTGTGAGAACTGATGTAGATGACATGTAAAGCTGATAAAACATTTGAAAATTCCACATAAATCATACCAACTGAGTACGGGTATAAAAGTAGTGTCGTGTTAACGGCGACACCACACGTTCTTTCTCGTTTTTTGTTGTTGTAATTTTGCTAAGATCTAACATCTTTCTTTCAAGCATGTTCGCGACCAGTTCGGTTACATGTGTCCCGCGCAAGAGCGGTAGCGCTACTAGGTTTTTATGTGGCGGGATTGAGTCCTGCGTCTCTGCCTGGGATCGCGCGAGCAGGCATCAGCTGGTGTGATATGGGCCAATTGATGGTGCAGTCACTGCATATCAAGATCCTAAAGAGAATGCATTGCAATTAAAAATCAAAAATTTTTTTTTACGATTTCCAAATTTAGTAGTTTCTACAGAAATGTCACCCATTATTGCAAAAATAAACATAACAGAGGCCTTTTTGTATTTTCCGCTTAACAGTACAGTAGGAAATAAAACACACATTTGCGGATGTCAGAACGTCTTAAAATGAAAAGTATGACTTTTGACTGAAAAACGTAAAACGCAAAAGTAAGTGAAAGCGAGAGCCAACCTGTGAAGGTTTTTTTTTTTTTTGCTGTACGATCCAATTAATTAAAATAATTATGTTAATATTTAATATTAAAAAAAAATGAATAAATTTAATAATTTAAAAGCTCTTCTTACTCCGATATCAAGATAGCGTCAATTAAAGTTTATCTTAGAATTCAGCTTTATTTATTTTTAAGAGAATCTTCTCTTTACAATTTTAATTACAGTAACTCTTCAATTTCTTTTAAAATACTAATAGCAAACTCAAGTTATGTGGACCAAAAAAGCTTGTCTCTAAAAAAAACTAATAAAAAAAAAAAAATCCCCCAACTCTATACCATCAATCATTTACAATAGCTGTAATAGCCTTTTCCCACACTGAGGAACTGTAAGAATTTTATATAGATGTGAAAATTCGATTCCCACAGAGACCATCCGCCATCCATAAAAAACAGCTGATGCATACAAATTGTTGCGTAGTTTACTGTTAAAAATAAAAAAAGTATATTAATCTATGGTTATGTATGTAATATATAATTTAGGTATAGTTTTATTGATATTATTAAATTGAGGTGCACAGGTAATAGTAAGAATGATTGGGCTTTCTGTAACTACCTAATATCGTCTGATTTCTGCTTCTGCTGTTTCATGCTACGTCTGCTGCTTCTATGTTCTTCTTACGTTTTCCTCTGCTGCTCTTTTTCTCTTCATCTTCTGTGTTTGTCTTAATAATGTTGCCTCTTGGCATTCCTGTGGTGCCCCGTACGTGTTCTCTTGCTTTACAAACTCCAAAAAACTAGAAGAAGTAAACGACGATCGCTTACAATACGAGGCAGATTTCCAAAGATATCAGTCCATTTTCCTTAACTTCTTAAGAACTTCGTCTGCGCCTGTACGGTACGGAATCCATTGGGCTACTTCCCGCGGAACGCCCTTCTTATTTAACGTTTGCTTAAAAGCGGCGCAGTCGGTTACGAGCTTAAAGTTGGTTGCAAGTATGTACTGACTGAATTTTTACACGCGAGAAAAAAGAGCTTTGGCTTCCTGTATATAGCTATGCTGTCGTGATTCAGACTCCGAGGTTTTCTTACTCCAGAATAAGATCAGATGCAATTGTCCTTCGTGCCAGCGCGGCAGCGAACCCATCCTTTTGCATTCCTATGATAGAGTCTTAACACCGGATCGTTCACCAATGCTTCCTTTAATATAGCGAATTGGACATCTTTTCGCAGCAGATTCGTTAATGGTTTTGCGATCAGTGAATAGTTGTTTATAAACTTACGGAAAAAACCAATTAATCTCAAAAATGACTGCACAGACTTAATGTTTTGCGGCATCGGAAACTTTCTGATGGATTTGGTTTTCTCCAGTCTAGGCTTGATTTCTCCTCCTCCAACTTGATGGCCCAAAAACGTAATGGTGGACTGTAGGAATCGGCACTTCTTCCACTTCATCTTCAGCCCGTATTTAGCTGATGCACCATAACCTTTTTCCGCTTTCCCAGGCATTCGTCGGCCGTTTCGGCGTGTATAACAATTTCGTCCATGTACAGATTCAAAAATTTTTCATTTTTGATGTTTTGAAATACATAACCAATAAAACGAATGAAAACGGCTGGCGAATTGCAAAGACTTAAAGGCGCGGTTGAACTCTAAGAGGCCTTGCTTTGTTATGAACGCAGTATACATCTTGCTGCTTTTTTCCACAAGAATGTGAAAAAATCCATTATGATGAACATTTTCGCATTTTCCAGTTTTTCCAGCACATCTTCAACGATTGGAACGGGGAAGCAATCTTTTAACCCCATTTTATTCAACTGACGATTGTCCACTTAGACTCGGTTGCTCCCATCCTTTTTTCTTGACAATTAATATGGTTAGGTTAGGTTTATAGGGCTGCACCACCGAAGTCGAGGTTACTCGGAGGCAAAAGCTGCCCTAGCTGTCCGTACTTCGCTGACTGCCTCCGCCAATGGCTTAACCGCTTCATTTCTGGCACACTCGTCCGCACTCTCGTTGCTCGCGATGTCGGTGGTACCCGGGACCCACGTGAGTGTGATTGAGTGTGCCCTGATCTGGTTTAGTGCGTTCACCGTACCACTGACGAGTCTGCTCGTGGTCTTGCAGGAAACCAGGGCTTTGATAGCAGCTTGACTGTCAACGCAGATTGCTATGTTCCTCGGAGGTATCTCCAACTTTGTATACCAACTTTGCCGCTTGCCATACTGCGCATATCTCCGCCTGGTATACCAGTCTGGTAGTCTTAGGGATATGTTGGTTGCTAGTTCTTAGAAGATTCCAGCTCCTGTCCCTTCGGTTGTCTTTTGACCCGTCAGTGAAGATGGAGAGAACGTTCTGCCCAAGGCCATAGTTACGCATTCCCATTCTTCTCTGTCCGGTATGTGTCCTTTAAAGTTTCTATTCCATTAAAACTCAGAGGCACAGTAGTCGGTTCGTTCGCCCGTTCCACTTTCTTCCTTACGGAGTATTGTGTCGAGGCCATAAGGTTTGAAGAACCACGCGGCTGAACGCTTCACGGCACTTGTATCAGCCAAGCACTTACGGAAGGTCTATGGGTTCCGGGTCTAGCATGGTGTCCAGAGCAGCATGTGGGGTGGATTTGAGTGATCCAGTGACCCCAAGGCATGCTGTCCGTTGGACTCTACGGAGGTTCTCTAGGTTGGAATTGGTGTTTTCCGCTTCCCACCGCACATCCGTAAGTCAGAATGTGTCTTATTACCGCTGTATACATCCAATGGATGATGTGCGGTTGTAAGCCTCATGTTTGTCCAAAGGTCTTCCTACAAATATAGAAATCAGCCATTGCCTTTTTCTTCCCTTTCATCCGTGTTTCTCTTCCAGGAGAGTTTGAAGTCAAGGATGACACCAAGATTGTACTTGGCATCCTTCCAATTGCTGGTCGTTTGAAATTTGGTATCTTATATTTTCGTGAGAACAACACCAGTTCTGTTTTTTTAGTCATTAACCCCGAAACCGTTCTACCGTGCCCAGCTAGTAGTCGTTCCCAGTGCAAACTCCAGAAGGTCACTGATTGTGGGTAAGAACTTACCCGTTACCAGTATCACTAGATAGTCCGCATAGGCCACTACCTTCTATCCGCTCCTGCCCAACTGAAGAAGAAGGTCGTTAAGGACTAGGTTCCACAGGAGAGGGATATGTATATGGAGTAGAATATTTTATACATAACACCTAATACATACTCAACTTAAGACGTTACAATTTTGTATATTTTTACTTTCATAGATTGGGCGTCTTTATCCACAAGCGGTCTACTTTCCAATACGGACTTTATATTTGACTTTAAAGATTGAGCAACGCGAAAAGCATAAATCAGCCGAGCAAGCAGCCGTCTTTGCTGTAAAATCATCAAACTCAGTAAGTTATATTAATAATATTACACCAATTTTTAAGATGGTTTCTAAGAATTTTATCTTCAATATATTTTATATTGTGTACCCTGACAATGACTTTTGACAATGAAGGTCTTTTGAAAAATATCTCTAAAACTGGTTTTAATAGCTAAGCTACATAAGTTTGAAATTTATTCCCGCGTGCTCAGTATTTTTTATTTCTTTTTAGCAAGTGGTATGAGTGATATAAGTATGAGTTCAGATGCCGCCTCGCGTATCTCTTCTCCGTGGCTCAGATCTTTCTCTATGAACGTGTAGTAAGAAACAAAATTTACCCTGACCTGTTAAAAAACAACATTACAAAAACATAAAGGGAATATAAAACGATATTATTTTCGAAATTGATTGAAACTTAACTAATTTAACATGCACTTTTATTTAAACCCCATTAAACTTCTGAAATACATAGTAGAAATAATTTTTTTTAACAGTAATACAAAAAAATGCAATTATAAATTTAAAATGAGCACGAATTAGAGATATTCGTTGCGTGACTCAATTCAAAACATAAATTCAATATAATGCATTTTGAATTAAATTGAGTTGATTGAGTGCGACGCACACAATGAACTTTATAAGAATGCAAGTGTTTTCAGATATTCAGTTGAATGAGTTAGAATGACTGAGTCACGTACAAGTCATACACACAACCTTTAAACGATAAGGCACGAATTGAAATAGTGAGAGTATTGGCTGTTTCCAAATGTATTGGAATGCATTGTATTTTTTGCCTGTAGATTTTAGGCAGCAATGTTGTCAACTTCTGTGAAGGAAAATAGAAAAATATTTGGTGCTAATTTTGCACAGATTTAGAACAAAAATAAAAAAAGAGAAACATAAAGACTCGTATATATATTTTAAATAGTCCGTTTAAAAAGTGCGAAAACGTAAAAAGTAAATTTTGAGGGTTATTATAAATTAAATAGATGGTCATAAGTACTACTCAACTGGCATGCAGAAAGTCCGGTTTTGTAGCAATAAGATCCAAATAATGAATGTTTTCAATATTAAAAAGTAATAATTTTGTTTTGAAATATCATAATACCATGTGTAAATAATACAAACAAATTATTTAATTTTTTTTTTTTATTTATTCAGAATTTAGAAACCATTTCTTCGAGTAGAGGTAATCAAGGCACTACTTCTTCAGTAAACCCAATTAAAAGCAACGCCGCCTATGTGGCGATGCTCAAAGGTAATGCAATTGCAACGAGAAGTACATCCAACAATTCTTAGTTCTTTGGAAGGCATTGTAGACCAAATGGTTTGGTTTCGGGAAAGTTGGACCGAAGAAGTTCTTCGACAACTGCGTCAAGGCTTGATAAAGTGCTATGCTATAGCATTCGAAAATAGAAATACAGTGGTTAATGCAACTATAACCCCGCATACATTACACTTCGTTAAAAAGCTAGGATCAACCTTTGGCATTGGGATTGAAAATGTTCCGGGCTCTGTCACATCATCTATATCTAATTCAGCCGCCCTCAGAATCTCTAGCACGTCGGGCCCAAGTAACTTTTCAGGATCCGGTATTTCAGAAAATGAAGGAACAATTTACGAATGATTTTGATTTTTCGAAACCCGGCGCTATGAAATTACACAATTTAATAACTAAATTAAAAACCTGGATTAAAGTTTTGGAAACGAAGGTTAAAAAATTACCAACTTCGTTTTTGATAGAAGACAAATGTAGATTTTTATCTAACTTTAGCCAGAAAACCGCTGAAGTTGAACTTCCTGGAGAGTTATTGATTCCTTCATCATCACATTATTATGTAAGAATCGCAAGATTTATGCCACGCGTGGAAATAGTTCAAAAGAATAATACTGCTGCACGAAGATTATATATCAGAGGAACAAATGGGAAAATATATCCTTATCTAGTAGTCCTGGATTCTGGACTCGGCGATGCTCGCCGTGAAGAACGAGTATTGCAATTAAAGCGAATGTTGAATAACTACCTGGAGAAGCAAAAAGGAGACAAGTCGGCGATTTTTAAATATAACAGTACCTCGTGTTGTCCCAATATCGCCACAGATGCGATTGGCTGAAGACAATCCCAATAGTGTTTCACTGATAAAAATCTTTAAGAAATGCTGTCATAAAATGAAAATTGACTATGATATGCCGATTGTTAAATATTATGAGCGCCTTTCTGAAGTCCAGTCTAGAGGAACTCAAACGACACATACAATTTTGAGAGAAATATTCTCAGAAATTCAATGGACTATGGTCCCGAAGACGTTACTTAAAGATTGGGCATTGAAGACATTTTCGGCAGCTACGGACTTTTGGCATTTTAGAAAAATGGTAAGATGTTAATACGAATTCTTTTTTTTTCATTTTTATAAGTCTTAAACAAATGTTTCTAATTATTATAGTATAACTTAAAACTTGTACATGTTTTTTTTTGTATAAATTTGTATACAACATGCCTGCATATGCACATGTGTATATATTATATTATATTACATACAGATTTCATAGTGATAAGAAAATATGTCGATAAATTTAGAACGTATGGACCAATTTTTATCCCGGGACTCGATAAGTTAAGTGGTATATTAGATATGTGGTCGAATTAGATGTTCGAAACGCACAGAAGGAAATATTTCCGACCCCATAAAGTATACGTTTATATTATTGATCAGCATCAATAGTCGAGTCGATATCGCCATGTCTGTCCCTCCGTCTTTCCGTCTGTCCTTTTCTCCGGTCGCCCAGTGCGTGGAGACTATACGAGCTAGAGAAACCAAATTTTTTTCAATAATGATCTGATATCTCACTCCTACAACTGTATTTCAAAATTTCGCCCCGCCCATTTCCGCTCCCACAAAGGGCGCACATCTGTGGCGTCCACAATTTGAAGATAGCAAAAAACGTAAAATGCAGAATCATAGAGAGAGTCTATATCTATCAGAGTCTGAATCGGATCGGATCATTAGTATAGTCACAACGGAGAAAATCATTGGGAAAGGCATCGTTCTCTCTCGCTCTCTCTTACACAAAACGTTTTGGTTGATCGTAGTTTGTGTCGCCTGGATCTCAGAGACTATAAGAGCTAGAGCAACCAAACTTTCTGTCCAAACTTCTGTGATACCAAATCAAGACGAGTGTATTTCAAAATTTCGCCCCGCCCCTTCTTCTCCTCAAAAGACGACAATTTTGAAGATAGGAAAAAACGTAAAATGCAGTATCGTACAGAATAATCATATCTACCAGATTCTGGTTTAGATCGGATCATTATTATAGCCACAATGATAAAATTAATTTTCAGCAGCGAGCCCCCCACCCCGTCGCAACGATAGTCATTTTAGGGTAGATAGCCGCTACTGATTCTCTCTCGCTCAAACTATGCTCACACACTGCCTCGTGCAGGCATTTGGACTTTCTGTCCAAACTCCTGTGATACCAAATCAGGCCAAGTGGATTTAAAAATTTCGCCCCGCCCACTTCCTCTCCTTAAAAGACGAAAGTCCAAAATTTTAAAATAGGAAAAAACGAAAAATGCAGTATCGTAGAGAATGGTCATATCTACCAGATTCTCGAGTCTTGTTCAGATCGGATCATTATTATAGCCACAATGATAAAATGATAATTTTCAGCAGCGTGCCCTCCACCACGTCGCAACGATAGTCTTTTTAGGGATGATAGGTGCTACTGATTCTCCCTCTCGCTCACACACTATGCCTCGTGCAGTGTACGTTTGTTCTTGTGAGAACTTATGTAGATGTAGTTGACAGATGCAAAATGTAAAAACTGATAAAACATTTGAAAATTCCACAAATCTGTGTACTGACTGAGTACGGGTATAAAAGTACTGTCGCGTTAACGGCGACTCCATACGTTCTTTCTCGTTTTATTTGTTTAAAGCAAACAAATTAAAAACGGATACAATTTTAAATTTGTTGCAAAATGTCCTTTAAATTAATTTTTTCTTCAGTTGTGTGTAGAGCTATAACTAACTCTTTTTTGAGTTCAATTGTCCTTAATTAATTAAATTATTCTCTTATTCTTTATTATTAGCTTACGCTGCAACTGGCACTGTCTTATCTATGTGAACACGCGTTAAATTTAACACGCCTCAATGCTGATATGATGTACCTTCATCAGGACTCCGGGCTCATGAACATTTCATATTTTAAGTTCGATGTTAATGATGAAAAATGTCAGCTTAATCAACATCGACCAGTTCCTTTCCGACTAACTCCGAATATTGAGAGTTTATAACCAATTTTGGAATTTCGGGACCTTTGTCAGCAGCGATTGTGGCTACAGCTCGTTGTTTCATTCAACCAAATTATAAACTTAGCTCTATATTACAAACCATTTTTGAGAGATGAAATAATAGCTTTGCAAAAAAAAGTCTTTCGAGAATGTAAATTAGTGGAGGGAGCAGAAGAGCGTCGTTCCGAAGCTAACAATATGGAACATACCGTTAGTGTTGTCAACTCTGCGGTCGATGTAATACTGATGCGATTTAATAAAATTTCATATTTTGATAGCATCGAAATTAAAAAATATCTATGTTAATACAATCTGCCACAAATATCGATAAATTTTTGTCGTATGGATCCAGCCTGGCATCCCTGGTTGTAAGGCATGTATTGTGAGCTTATATTTTTGTTGTATTAAATTTTATATTTTAAGAAAGTAATTATATTTGTTAACAAAAGATCAAATAAAATAAATAATTAAAATTCGCATCTAGCGTATCATCTGAACGAAAAATTTTCATTTAATCCATAAAGACTGACAAAGGTTTTGTGATGGCGGATTCAGCGCCCTCACAAATGATAAATTCATAGATTTAAGTATACATAAAAAGGAGCGAAATACATCTTTCTTTGTATACATATCTATCTATATCTATGTATATATATATAAGAAAGTCGTGTTAGTTACTCCATTTATAGCTCAAGAACGGCTGTACCGATATGTCAGAAAATTGGCGGGTAGTTAGCTTTTGAGCCGGGAGACCAACATAGGATACTGTAAACGTCAGTCAATATAAAACGTGGGTATAACAAAAAGAATCCTCGACTTCGTGCTTCTCAATCACATTTAGTCGACATGTATGCCAAAAATAGATGTATGTCAGCTATGTTTAACTTTCATTAGGTTGAACAAAGCCAAACTAATTTCTGAGGAGTACATCTATTTACATGAAGCAGTTAGAACTGAATGAAATGCAGCTAATATTGGTCGATTAACTATTAACTAACGCGTCAGACTTGGAATAACAAAACGCATGTCGAACAGCTAAGCAACTTTGTCTATGAATGAATGGTTCAAAAATTTGAGTTTTGAAATAAATATTTAGCTAAATTTAAGTGAAGTTAAGTTTATTTAATAATGCCGCGACCAAGACGATCGAATCTTTCCCAACAAAGCCGTATTGCAAAAAGGATACGCAACACTGCAAATGAAAGGACTGAAGAAGAAAAAGAAATTGCACGTGAACAGCGCCGCGTTAATATGGCTCGACTTCGTTGCAAATTGAGGCAGCCCGTGAAACGCTCGGTTGGCAATGCAAAATCGTTGAGGTAAACAACTGAGGTAAACAAATAGATAATTTGCGACGCAGAACAAGAGATTTGAATCGAGCAGCGTTTCGATACGATTGCAGCATTGCGTCCTAGCGTTGGCATTGGGCAAATGATCGTTGTTTGCGGGTATTGTGGTGCATTAAAGTTTTCCGGAGAAACGCCCGGATTATGCTGCCTTACTGGTTATATTAAAATTACCATTGTTGACTCCGCCACCTGAGCCATTGTATTCATTGCTTTGTGGCGAAACACCAGAATCACGCCGTTTTCTTGCAAACACTCAAAAATACAATGGTTGTTTTCAAATGACGTCATTTGGGGCAGATATTATCGACGAACGAGGATTTAATCCATTTAAGGTATTTATTTTTGTACTTACATATAACATAGTTAAAGAATAACTTACGACTCGAGATGTTTTGGAGGAGCAATGATTTTACTGTCTCGCGATTCACCGCACAATTTACGCCTAACGGTACGCGTTTGGTGGTTAGAAAATTGATGAACAATTTGATTTACGCGACGATACTAAAAGGAAAATTCAAAGGTGAGGAAGTTCTCATTCCGAGGATCCCAATGATCCCAGCCGATATGCCGTTTGAAGTTAAAAGACTTAAATTTCCGATCCGTCTTGCATTTGCAATGACCAAAGTGCAATGACCTCAAAAGTTTGTGGTTTGAATCTTTTTTTTTTTTTTTCCCCATGGTCAATTATATGTAGCATGTTCACGGGTCAGAAGTCCATCTGCGTTGTTTGTTTTTGCTCCTGATGATAAAACAAAAAATTTCGTGTATCACAAGGTACTTGAGTGAAGAGCAAACTATGTACTAAAATTTTTTTAATTAAAAAAAATTTATTAATTCCAAAATCTGTTTATAAATTATAAAATCTGTTTATTTATTGCCTTTAAGGTGTCGCCGGGTCAGCTAGTTTATATATATAACAGAAAGTCTTGTTAGTTACCTTATTTAAACCTCAAGAACGATTGTACCGATATGGCTGAAAACTGGTGGGTAGGTAGCTTAGAGCCAGGAGACCAACATAGGATACTGTTAACGTCAGTCACTTTAAAACGTGGTATAACAAAAAGAATCACACTTGGAATAAAAAACGAAAATGACAGCTAAGTAATGGTCGTATGGATAACAAATTTAATTTTTGTTAGAAATCAATATTAAACGAGAAATAACGTACGGAGTCGTTGTGAACGCGACTCTACTTTTATACCCGTACTCAGTCAGTACACATGTAATTTATGTGGAATTTTCGAATGTTTTATCAGTTTTTACATTTTAAATTTTTTTGAAACATCTGCCATCTATATTTACATCATCTCTTATGTAGATCTCACAACAACACACGTACACTGCATGAGGCAGAATGTGTGAGCGAGAGAGAGAATCTGTAGCGACTATCATCCCCATAAACGACTTCCGCTGCAAGGGGGCGGGCGAAATCGCTGCTTAAAATTAATTTTATCATTGTGGCTACAATAATGATCAGATCTAAACCAAATTCGGGAATCTGGTAGTATCTTCTCTACGATACTGCATTTTTCTTTTTTTCCTATCTTCAAAATTGTGGAGTTTCATAATTTGGGTGGGCGGAAGGGGGCGTGGCAAAATTTTGAAATACACTTGTCTTGGTTCCTGGTATCACAGGAGTCTTGACAGAAAGTTTGGTTGTTCTAGTCTCTGAGATCTAGACTACACAAAATACGAAAAACCAAAACGTCTCATTTTTGTGTGAGTGCGAGCGAGAGGGAATGATGTTTTTGATATTCTCTATTGTGGATATACTAATGATCCGATCCGATTCAGATTTTTTAGGTCTTCAGGTGTTTCAGGTCTTTTTATATGATTCTGCATTTTTAGTTATCTGTAATTTTCGAAACTGTGGACGCCACAGATATGCGCCCTTGTGGGGGCGGAAGTGGGCGGGGCGAAATTTGTATTGATGCTGATTAAGAATAAATATACTTTATGGGGTCGGAAACGATTCTTTCTGTATGTTACACACATCCACTTTTACCACAAATACAATATACTCTTTTACTCTTCGAGTATGGGTATAAAAATTGAAGTGAACTATAAAACGCGATATATCCAAATCGCATAAGACTTGGATTAACAAAACGCATATCAGAATGGTTAAAAATTTGAGTTTTGAAATAAACTTTTTAGGTGAATTGAAGTGAAGTTTAACTAACAATGCCGCGACCAAGACGATCGAATCTTTCCCGACAAAGCCGTAATGCAAGAAGGATACGAAACACAGCAAATGAAAAGAATGAACAGCGACACGTTAGTATGGGTCGACTTCGTGTTTCTCAATCATATTGCGTCGACATGTATGTCAAAATAGAAACGTAATGTTTAACTTTCATTAGGTTGAAAAAAGCCAAACTACGTTCTAAGAAGTAGATACTTTACGACGCTTAAGAAGAAATATAACAAGTACTGATTTGAATCGAGCAGCGTTTCTATACGATTGCTGCATTGATTACGGCTATTTACGGACGTTGTTTGCGAGTATGTGCCGCATTGAAGTTTCCTGGGGAAACGCCAGAATTTTGCTGCCTTAGTGGAAACTGAAATTGCCAGGGATTCCGTGCGAGAAAAGCATTTTAATGCGTTGCGAAATAGAGAATGGGAGACGATCAACTGAAGATGATGGAAACGGAACGGATAATGGGTATTTTATACCCTCCAATTATTTTAAAAAATACATTTTTAAACGTAGTATTATTCGGGTCACTTCTCACCCAAGCTAGCACAATGAGTCACAGTGAAACGTGGCCGGGCCCGTCTAGTCTATATTAAAAAAAGAATCCTTATTTCTCTTGGTCCCGGCATCACGCGTGAACGGCTGTGCCGATTTCGCCAATTCTTTTTTTGTTGTTTGTTATTGTCAGGAGAAGGTTTTAAGGTTTAGTATCCCCGATATATTGGCTGAAAAACGTTAACAACTGGTTATAGTTTTAATTAATAGTTCTAATTAATTTACAAAGGAATTTTCGTTTTTAAAAATGCTAGCAATTAGGCGTACAGGCTTAAGTCGCAGAACTCGCAATTCTACAAGTCACTGATATTCAAGAGCACATCATACTGACGAGCAACGCGAAGCAAGGAATGAAGTTGAACGGAATCGATGGAATCGAAATCAACAACATAAAAATGACCACAGCTAATCGTTGCTATTGGACAAATTAACTGTGTGACAATACTGCTCGGCATTTAAGTTTAAAAATGAAGGATACTGTTGCGCCAGCAGTGAAGTCAAATTGATCGGTACCGGCACCGGAGCCACTACATTCATTGGCTTCCGGAAATGGGCCAAATTCTTCAGATTACGTCATTTTGCGCAATAAATTTTTGAAACCAATTTTATGCCATCTTTCAAGATTCAGGGTCAAATATATCATCTAACAAGTTCCTTGTTGCTAACTCCGTATAGTGACTCCAAATTTTTGCAAATTTATTTTATGGGCAATTCAGCAAGACAAGTCTATCAGCGTTGTGCACACACAATTCAGTGAAAAGACCAATTGCGGAACAACTCCAAACGTTTTTTCATCAATATAACGAATTGGTTGCATTATTCACGACCGCATTGAACCGCATGCCGTCTGATAACCACAGAATTGTCATCAAAGCTGACAAGACGCCTGTAGGAGAACACGCGAGACGTTATAATGCGCCAAAAATTGAACAAGCCGCTATTGTCATCGTGGGTGAATGTGCAATGACTGCACCATCATGTGGCTCTTGCGACTCCAAGCTGAAGCCTGCTACGCGCGGATCCCTGGCCGATACTCAGCCCTCCTCCCGCCCAACCGACCGTGGGTCGCTTCCGCTAACGCGCGACACGTGTACCGAAACCGATCGCGAACATGCAGGAAAGATAGGCGTTAGACTAATATTCGAGGAAAATTAGGGCTAAACACAACGCTAAGCATGCAAAGTTACAAAATAATAATATTACGGGGAAAAAGGTATGTTAGTATTAGTGATTTAAGTAGAGGAAGTGAATTAGTGGTGGATATTATATGGAAGAAAGAATTATAATCCGAGCATAGGATCCGAAACGGTTCATGTAAGGAGTAATTGAATCTACACAGTGGAAGGGAGGATCTAGAGGACCTAATAGGAATCGTGAAGTTTATGCGGTTCAACAAGTCAGGGTTGTCGATGTCACCCCTGATCATGACGAGTTAATGGATAGGGTGAATAGTTTTAGCAGGGGTCCACACAGAGCGTGTGTACCTGAATACAGAGCCGAGGACTCCGTCAGGACCTGGTGAGAACACCGGCTTAACTAGTCGAAGATCATGAAGCAGTGAGCTTTCATTTAACAAGGGGCTGAAAATGCCGTTCGATCTAGGTAAACTGTATGGATACGACTGACCAGAGTAGCTTTCATGGGTGTCGCCCCGTGACAAAGCTTATATAAGGTTAAATAAGCTATAAAACAAGTATAAAAGGGTATATTGTATTTGTGGTTAAAGTGGATGTATGTAACATACAGAAATTCTTGATCAGCATCAATAGCCGAGTCTATTTAGCAATGTCTATTCGTCCGTCTGTCCGTCTAGTTTGTCGCGCTTTGCTCGGAGGCTATAAGAGATAGAACAACCAAACTTTTTTCCAGACTTATGTGATATCTCACTCCTAGAAATGTGTTTCAAAATTTCGCCCCGCCCACTTCCGCTCCCACAAAGGGCGCACATCTGTGGCGTCCACAATTTTGAAGATAGCATAAAATGCAGAATCATAGATAATGACCATATCTATCTAAAGCCCAAATCTGAATCGAATCGGATCATTACTATAGCCACAATGGAGAAAACAATTTCGATAAACATCGTTGTCTCTCGCTCTCTCTCACACACCAACGTGTTGGCCTTGCCCTTTCGTATAAATGAGCACCTGGATCTCAGAGACTATTAGAGCTAGAGCATCCAAACTCATGAGATACCACTTCAGGGAAAGTTTATTTAAAAATTTCGCCACGCACCCTCCCGCCCCAGCAAAAACGAAAATCTACAATTTTGAAGATAGCAAAATAACAGTATCGTAGTGCAGTATGGCCATATCAACCAGACTCCCGAATTTTAATTTTTAGAGCCACAATATGAATGGCATTTTCAGCAGCGAGCTTCCTTACCCAACGCAACAAAACTGTCATTTTAGGGTTGATAGCCGCTACTGTGCGAGTGGTAAAGTGAAATTGCCTTAATTTGGGAGCCCACCAAACCATTGAGCACATGACTTAATGGATTGACACCTGAGTCTAATCATTTTTTGAACAATATACGAAACTATAATTCGAGCTCTCAAATTACATCTTTTGGCGCCAAAGAAATCATATAAGAGACAACTTCATGCCAACATTCAAGGTAATTAAATAGTTTTGTTTATTGGAATAGAATAAAATGGAAATAGAAAAATACAAAAAAAATTAAATAATCGATAGAATGACAACAAAAGTTCAATATTCGATAGAATATTTTATTCAGATTCAAGGTTAAATATACCATCGAAGTGGCTCTTTGTTACCTTTCGACAACGCAGACCAGCAATTTTTGCAATTATATTTTATCGGGAACGCGGAAGACGAAGCTGATCGTCGGTGTGCCAATATTACCAACTCGCGGAGAATAAGTATTTTTATTTCCATTAGCACAACAAATTGATTGTTATTCAAAACGTCGTTTGATCGAATGCCATTGGACGATCATAAAATTGTTATACGAGCTGATAAAACACCGGTTGGCCAACATGCAAGGCGTTTCAACAGTTGACGAATAATCGTGATATTGTGCTTCATCGTAGAAATGAGCAACTTGACTGGGTATCCGAGACTCATCGCTGTTATGATGCAGTACAATATCCGATATTGTTTTGGAGCGACCAAGATGGCTATCATTTCAACATTAAAATGATAAACTCTGCAAACGGTAAATTGATAAATAATTTGTCATTGATTTCTATTTTAATCGAAATTGAATTTAATTCAATTGTACGTCGAGAATGGTCAAAGAAAGTTAGTGCTATGAATTATTACGCATACAGGCTGCAGATACGGCACAATCAAGACAACCACATATTAAGGTAAAGCTTTTTTTTTCCACCAGCATATTGTTGACATGTATTTTTTTTCGATTCAACCAAGCCAAATTACGTTCCGAAGAGTATGTTTATTCGCGTGATGCTATTAACAACTATGGTAGTGCACAAAACGTTAGAACTATGATAATATTCGTGGTCACCAAAATAGGATTCACGGTCCATGTGGTGCGTTAAATTTGAATTCACCATGCATGGTTGAGGGAAAATGCTCCTAAAAATTTGATAACCGATACAGTGACGGCCAACGATGGATATCCCGAATATCGGAGTCGATCAACTGAAGATAATGGCCCTTCGCTAAGTTTGAGAGTTCAAAATCAAGATTTGGAAATTGATAATCGTTGGGCTGTGCCACTAACCAAAGACATCAAATGCGACGACCAAATCCTATAACCCAAACACGCACAGTTTGTGAGTACTCAGTACACACACGCACGTCTAAGTCGCTACGAACCACAACACCAAACCCCAAATCAGAAGTCGAACCAGTTGAAGACAATACAGACATACATTTTATGTCCGTGTGACAGCAATGTTGAATTGCGAACATGTTCAAGGGGTTCTGGGTTTCGAATTCAAATTCAGCTGCGACAAATTCGTTACAAGCGGTGACCAATCTATTATGTATTTGGTCAGTGGTTGTGCCATATTCCCCGTTATTATCAGAGGTCTGCAATTCAGTTCAAACTATTAAATACATTTGCAAGTACATCCACAAAGGAAGCGATATGGCTGTTTTTGGAGCAGTTGCTAATGTTACCGATGTATTCTCAATCACTCAATTTCAAATGGGCAGATACATCAGTTCAAATGAAGCAGTATGGCGCATATTATCATTTCCGATTCATGATAGACATCCAACTGTAGTTCATTTAGCTGTTCATCTTGAAAACGGTCAACGCGTTTTTTTTCACATCCGGAAATGCAATGCGAAGAGCTGCACAACCAACAGCAAAAACTTTAACTGAATTTTTGCGTTGTGTCTAGCAGATGATTTTGCGAAAACATTGCGTTACGCTGAAGTGCCCGAATATTATACGTGGAATAATTCGTCAACAGTTTTTCAAAGGCGAAGACGCGGAGAAGCCGTTTATGGTCAGCCAGAATTTTTCACTCCAGATGCGATAGGACGAATTTATACAGTTCATCTGAATAATCAAGAGTGTTATTATTTGCGATTGTTGATAAGAAATGTTCGTGGACAAACATCATTTGAATCCTGGCGAACTGTTGATGAAGTATTGTGTGGGACGTATCGCGAAGCATGAATTTGCTTGAGAATGACATGCATTTGGATCATACACTTGAAGATGCAGTATTATCAACAAGTCCACATCAAATTCGGACACTTTTCGCAATTATTATAGCCACGTGAAGTCCAGCAAAAGCCAACTGAATTGTGGCAAAACATCATAATCATTTGTCAGAGGATTTTTACATCGATTGCGCCGTCAAACGGATGATATAAACCAGGACTATACGCCGCAAATTTACAAAGAAGCATTGATCGCTATTGAAGACCTATGATTGATAATGGCAAGCAAAGCATTCAATTAGCTTAATTAGGTTTGTGCAAAACAATGAGCCAAGGTTAAATATCAATCAAAGAACGGTTTACGACCAAATATTGCGAGCTATCGAAGAACAACATGGTGGACTGTTCTTTTTGGATGCAGCTGGAGGTACCGGTACCGGAAAATAGTTTGTCATTTCGATTATTTGGCCCCATTCGCACAAGGTAGAATCGCATTGGCTCTGGAACCGCTGCCACATTATTGTATGGTGGTCGCCCGGCGCACTTTGCCCTTGAACATGCAGGTAGACGATAATCCTACATTAATCATTTCAAAAGATCTGCAATGGCGAGAGTGCTGCAACAATCTCTCTTATTGTATGGGATGAGTGAACTATGGCCAGCAATTTCTCTTATTGTATGGGATGAGTATACTGTACGTTTATGTGCGCTTTATAAATATTTGATAATTACGGGGTATATGGCACAACCCAACGATTATCAATTTCCAAATCTTGATTTTGAACTCTCGAATTTGCCGAATAGCCATTATCCATCGTTGCACGGCACTGTATCGGAGACCAAATTTTTTGGAAAACGTTTGGAGCATTTTCCTTTAACCATACATGGTGAATTCAAATTCAATGCACAACATGGACCGTGAATCCTTTTTGGTGACCACTTCAAACAATTCAGGATCCACTGTCCAATCTGAAATTTCGGCCGAAATCACAGCGTCAATTTGATAAGGCACCGTGTTTGACAATTAAATCCATGAGTGATTTAAATTTTTGTCTAAAAACACGTGCTAAAATATCATGGCGATCTTTCGATGTTTGGCCAACAAACAATAATTCCGAGATTTCTTGAATTACACGGGGATTACACGTGAAGGTGATGACGAGGTCTGGTCGACCGTAACGGCGAATGTATGACATCGCATCTTGCGCGTTCTCAAACATATTACGTTGACTTCCAACATACGATGACGGTAATATTATCATAGTTCCGTTTTGCACTTTTGAGCATTACCATCGTTGTTAATAGCATCACGAAAATGAATATACTCTTCGGAACGTAGAGAGTCAGCTCGATGGTATATTTGACCTTGAATCTGAATAAAATATACGATAGAATGTTTTATTCGCATAAACAAAACTATTTAATTACATACCTTGAATGTTGGCATGAAGTTGTCTCTTATGATATTTGTGTATACTTTCGTATATTGTTCAAAAAATGATTACACTAGGTGTCAATCAATTAAGTAATCAAGCTAAATGGTTGTGGTGGGCTCCCCAATTCAGGCAATTTCACTTTTTACCACTCGCACAGGACATCCCATCTGCTTCACCTTTAAATTTATATGCCTGACAATGGCGACATCGGTCGTTCTTCGGACCAATTTTAATTGGCATATTAGAAACGTATCCAGTGTCACAATTTACTCGAACGCAACACCTTGTAGATTTTGTAAAGAGAGAGCACGTCCTAACTAGCTGACTGACTACGTGGGTGTAGTAGATGTGTGCCTCGGTGGGAACCGGAGGGCACAACTGTACTTACTTAAACAGACCGTTATTACCTCCGCTCCCGTCTCGGGGATGTCGGCCGTGACCTTGTACTTCTTCCCAGCGTATCTTCGAGCGAAACGGGTCCGCTTCGCCGAGGTTCGGCGGCTGCCCTGGATATCCGCGACCAGCGCTTCCGGCAGCATACGCCCGGGAGTGTGTACTCTTCACTGCATGGGCGGGACTACTCCGCCTTCTCCACCGAGTGCGCCCCCCAAGTGTTCTGATCTTGGGCTCGCAAGGTATCGGATCAGGTCGTCGATGTCCATCTCTGGCCTCGGTACGTCCGCCAGTATGAACTCAAGTCCGAGGAATCAGTCGGGCTCCTCCTCGGTGTCCGGTAGGGCCACACCGCCAGCTCCTTCGACCGGCCGTACCGCCGGTCCTGATCCACCGTCGGCTCGACGGCAGCTGGTCGAGAGCTACGTCAGTGGGCTCATGTGGTAGGTGGCAGTCCGTTGGGACGGGCGAGGCTCGTGTGCGCCTTGGAGGGTCGGGTGTGCAATCTCCGTCGAAGCTACGACCGGCTTCGTTGATACCGCTGTCGTCGGTTGCACCCTCTGCATCCGCACCCTGGGTAACTTGGACGATGGGACGACCCGCCACATCTCTTCCGGAACTGCCAGCTCGGGGTAGATGTGGCGGAATAGCGGCTTTTCCACCTGGTCCTCTGTGAAGCTCCCACCTAAGACGTCCTTGATAATGCTACGGCAGGTTTAGGGTGGTGTCGACGATGGCGCCGGACGATGCCGTCCAGAGGATTTGGTCCTTGGCTTTGGCGGACGACCCGGTGATGGCGTTCGAGGTCGTCTGCGAGGGCGAACAAAAGGCCGTCCCGGCCCTCTCCCTGGGTGACGCCGGTCCGGGAGCGGTGACGCGGGCCCGGGAGCGCTTACCGTTGTGGCCGGTTGTGGCTGCCTCCTGGATCAGTCGGAGCCGCACTGTTCTGTTTTTACGTCCGGGGTCGGTCTTTGATGGTGACGAGGCTGGGGAGCCGGCGCTGAGCCTGGTTCTCGTCCGTCTTCATGGAGGCTAGTGTCGCGCTTCGTCCTCGACGAGGTGGGGGCGACTGGCGACGGGTGGGGTACGACCGGTAGTGAGTGGGGAGCACTGGGCCACGAGAGAGGGGCCATTGGTGGCGATGTTGGTCGCGTGACTCAGGCTGGTGATGTAGCCTCCCGAGCAGGTCGCAGCGCAGTGAAACGGCTACGTACTGGCCGCTTAAACCTCTCTGGGCTCGCACTGCGTCGGCCTCTGCGCCACAGCCTTCAGGGATCCTTCCGGGGGCGCCTATATGTCCATGACGGCTCGTCGCATCTGGGTCACGCGGTAACTGAAATCCTACCTACTGGTGCAGCTTACATTTTAGGGAATTCATTCTAATATAATAGAAAAGACAATGATTCTAGGATTGTTCTATAGTTACGGTTACGGTATGACCCCTATGCCTGGGGTCTTCTGCGGTCGATTTCTTCTCTGTTGTGTCGTCTTTTCCGGGCTGTTTGCCCCACGTGTCGTATCCGGCTTCCTGGATCTCCTTCAGTTCCGCGATGTTAGAGGCTCGTTGCTTACGTTCGCCCCACCGTTGCAGGCGTACGATGTTGGGGGAGAAGAATTTAGATACTCGAAAGGGGCCGTCAAACTTCGGGGCAAGTTTAGCCGCGAAGTTGTCCGTCGCTTTCGATAGTTTGTGCTGCCGCATGAGCACCTGCATTCCCAGGGTGAGTCGCCATTCCCTTCTCCTGAAGTTGTAGTGCCGGCTTTGATCGACGCTAGCGTGTTGGGCGTTGGCTGAGGCTACCATACAAATTTCCTTGAAGCGCTCGGCTGTCTGGGTTGGCGTCTGGGGCTCGCTTTCCGTCCCTGGAGTCGCCTTCTCGTACAGGGAATCGGGTAGGCGTGGCTCGCGTCCTTGGACCGGGAATGCTGGGCTGAATCTTGTGTTGTCTGACACGCTGGAGTTGATAGCCAGGGATATTTCCGGGAGAAGCTCGTCCCACCTGTCCTGTTGGCCGTCGAAAAATTGTGAAATCATTGTTTTCACGGAGCGATTCGCCCTTTCCGTCGGGCTCTCGTGCGCTGGATAAATGATTTGAATGCCCGGCTTGTAAATTGGGCGCCATTGTCGCGTACAAAAGTTTTGGGCACTCCGAATTGCCCCAAATCCTCTTTCGAAAAGATTTCGTTAGGTTTGCTGTCGTTGCCTTGCGCAGTGGTATGAGTTCCACCCACTTGAAGAACGCATCGAAAAATACTAACAGCATAGTATTGCTGTTCTTAGACCAAGGTAACGGGACTATCAAGTCTGCACACCAAGTGGACCACGGTTCGCCGACTCGGCGCGTCAGCATGTGTCCCGCTGGTTTCTTCTGGCTGACCTTAAACTTTTGACAGGTCTCACAACCCCTCCGTGCCGGGCAACGTCCCGGAACATACCTGGCCAGTAGTACCTCTGGGCGATGCGGACGATAGTCTTGCGGATTCCTAAGTGTCCGGCCGTGGGCGCGTCGTGACACTCGTTTAGGACTCGCTTCCGGTGGGAGGTGGGGGACACAAAGCTTCCAGGGGATGAAGTCGTCGTCGTCCCGTCGATGTCCTATGCGGCGGTAGAGCTGTCCATTTTCCATCGTGTAATCCGGATTCTCCTCGGGTGTGGTCTTGACAGCTCGTGACTTTGCAGCTCCCCTTCCGGTAGCGGATCTCAAATTGGAACTGCTGCAATTCTAGGGCCCATCAAGCGATTCGACCAGACGGACTCTCGATAGAATTTAACCACTTCAGGGCCAAATGGTCTATGATGTCGCTGGCGTCCGTCTGCACCGCGAACTTGGCTGCGAAATCCGGAAATTCTAGTGTCGGTGCTTTCGTCAGGCGATCTTTAAGTTCCTCGAAAGCGTCCTGTTGTGCCTTGCCCCAGTCCCATCTCCTGCCTTTCCTTAGCAGCGTCGTCATCGGCTGGACGATGTCAGTGAAGTTGGCCACAAATCTCCGGTACCACGAAGCCATGCCTAGGAAGAGCCTCAGTTCCTTTAGCGTTTTGGGGGTTGAGGTCCTTAACTGCGGCTACCTTATCCGGATCCGTATTTATGCCTTCTTCACTAGCGACATGTCCGAGGTACTTGAGTCCTCTCTGGAAGAATGCGCACTTGGCCCTGTTGATCCGTAGGTTGGCCGCCCGAAGCCGCCTAAATACCTCTCTTAGATTACGAACGTGTTCCTGGAAATTCTGTCCGACGACGATGATGTCGTCGATATATGCGAAGGTGTAAGGTTCCAAATCGGGACCGTTTATGCTATTCAGTGTACGCTGAAAAGTGGCAGCGGCCGAGTGTAGGCCGAATGGCATGACTTGCCATTGGTATAAACCTCTACCAGGTACGGTGAATGCCGTATATTGTCGACTTTGAGGTTCTATGGGAATCTGCCAGTACCCGCTTTTAGGTCCAGGGTAGATATAAACCTAGCGTTTGTCTTTAGGACGCTGATGTGCAATGACTGCACCATAAAAGTGGCCCATGCGACACCAAGCCGAAGCCTGTTACGCGCGGATCCCAGGCAGATACGCAGCCCCTCCTCCCGCCCAACCGACCGAGGGGGCGCTGCCGCATGACGCGCGACACGAGTACCGAAACCGATCGCGAACATGCAGGAAAGATAGGTGTTAGACTAATATTCGAGGAAAAATTGGGGCTAAACACAACACTAAACATGCAAAGTTACAAAAGAATATTACTAATTACGTGCAAGGTATGTTAGTATTAGTGATTTAAGTAGAGGAAGTGATTTAGTGGTGGATATTATATGGTAGAACGAATTATAATCCGAGCATAAGATCCGAAACGGTTCATGCAAGGAATAATTCGATCTACACAGTGGAAGGTACAAAGGAATAAAATTTCTAGAGGATCTAATAGGAATCGTGAAGTTTATGCGGCTCAACAAGTCAGGGCTGTCGATGTCACCCCTGATCAAGTTGTGCATGAAAATCACACCAAGCATTTTTCTACGATTAAGTAAGGATGGAAGGTCTATTAAGAGCAATCTGCAAGAGTAAGAAGGCAGTCTCACACCTTCATCCCAGTTGAGGCCACGCAGAGCAAAAGTAAAAAGTTTTTCTGGACTGATTCTATACGGTCTTGGTGTACTTTGTACTGAGGACACCATACACATGAGCCGTACTCTAAAAATCGGACGAACAAGTGAAATATAGAGAGTCTTCGTTATATAGGGGTCGTCACCCCTCGACGAACTACCATCTTGCCGTGATGAGGGGGCTTAGTAAGCGTAAGGACCCCGAGAGCTATACCGGCGGCAGCACATGCTGCCAGAAGGGCCACCCAAGCCGGGCAGGTCAAGGGCGAGCGCCGAAGCCAAGAGTAGTTTCACCCTGGCGGTAGGGCTAAAACGCATCGTTCAATGGGAATGTCCGTTAACGAATTAACAGTTACGGTGCAGGGAGTCGGAGACCCAGTACCGGCGGTGATTGGGGTGCGAGCGCAGGCCCCCGGCGTCGATATCCTGCGACTGCAGGAACCCCGAGTTGGCAGTGGAGAGCTTGGCTGCCAGCTCGTGTAATGCCACAAGCGAGAGGAGAATCCGCAGGCAGAAGGGGACGATCGAGGATCTGGAACCGGGAACCAGCGACGGAAGCTTCGTCTTCACTGGCCCCTCAGTGTCGGAGGCAGAGTTGGCCAAGGCCTCTCGCCTTGGACAGAGCGAGGAGCTGCCGAGGGCGGAGCCGCAAGTCACGGTTCCCACCATCCAGGTCGACTCGAGTCCACTACCTGGGACGGAGGATGAGGCTCAAACCCGACGCAAACGGCTTTTTCGGGATACAGGGCATCGGTGAAATACCTTCGTGGTATGAGCCAAAGGCCCCCGAAACGCTGACCGCGAGGGAAAGGAGCCTTAGGAAAAGCACGAGCAGAACGTGCGGAGGTACGAGCGACTGAACGGAGTCGCTCCTGCCAACGGAGACCAGTCCCCCAAGCGTACACGCGACGGTGGCAGAGGACCCCAAGCCATCGTCTTCACCGTCAGCAGCAGCTGGCACGAAGACGATGTTGACCAACCCTCAACGTCATCGTCTGCGAACTCGCGAGGGAGAAAGGGGAAGAAGGTATCCGGGAAGCAGAGGGAGAAGACCACAACTCAACCGCAGAACACGGCAAGCGCCAAGGTACCACCGTTGCCCTCTGTACAGAAGGCAACGGTGGAAGGAGCCAAGGTTCAAGCGGCAGAGGACGGATGACTCCGTAAGAGCCTCCGAGCCGAAGAAGGCGAAACCAGAGGACATCCTGGCAAGCCTAGGAGCACCGCCTGAGCTACAGACGGCCATAATCAACCGAAGCCACCCGGAAGGGAAGATATCGGACGCTAACTGGCTGAAGGCGGAATCGGAGATCCTGACCGCCATGAAGGATGCCATTGTTCTTGCAGACAACCCGTTTGTCTGCGAGTTCAAGGGCATCAAGTGGTATAAGGGAGCCAAAGCAGTGGCCTGTGGTAACGCAGAAACTCTTGAGTTTCTCAAAACCACGGTTCAAGGTTTTGGTGAACTTTGGCCAGGAGCGGCTCTTTGCGTGGTCCCCATCGATGAGATTCCCAGGAGAACGATCATGAAGGTGTGGATTCCTCCCCCAATCAAGGCGGATGAGGACACACTTGTCCTGATCAAGGCACAGAACCGGATCCTGGGAACGTCGGACTGGACCATCACACGGGCGATAGCGCGAGACAAAGGGAACGGCAAGGAACTCTGGATCAGTATTGGTCAAGAAAGCCTTGCCAAACTCCTTGAAAAGGACTGCCGCATATCTTTTGGTATGGGCACACTGGCGGTAGTAGTACCGCGACACCCCAGGTCCGCTGAACAGCATGAAGGTGGTGCAGATTAATCTGCATCACTCAAGTGTACCATCGGCGGACCTGCTGCGGTTTATGGACGAGAAGGCGGTAGACGTGGCCCTCATCCAAGAACCCTGGACCGTTAAGGGGGGTTCGGGGACTGAACGGTCGCGGATACCGCCTTCTCACGCCACACCCCGTGGGTAAGCCAAGAACCTGTATCGTGGTAAGAAGCGAGCTTAATGTTCTGTTTTCTTGCAGGTACAGCACTCCGGACCTAACGGTGGCACTATGTGAGAGGAAGGACGGAAAAACCTATACCTGGCCTCGGCATACCTGCCGTACGAGGAAGAGGACCCACCCTCGGGGATGTCAGGGCCCTAATCCACCAAGTGCGGAAAGAGGGTCTCGACATCGTCCTAGGTTGCGATGCGAATGCCCACCACTCCCTTTGGGGAAGCACGGGCACAAATTCCAGAGGAGAGTCGCTGTTCGAGTACATTCTGTCCACAAATCTTGTTGTGTGCAACCGGGGAGACCACCCCACCTTCCGCAACAAGAACCGTGCAGAGGTTATTGATATAACACTTGCCTCGGACAGTGACTCCCTAACCATTGATGATGATTGGCATGTGTCCGGTGAGTGCTCCTTCTCGGACCACTACAGGATAGTGTTCAGCATCAAGTGGAACAGAGAAAGGCCGAAGGCCTACCGCAATCCCAAGCGGACAGACTGGAGCCGCTTCTCCGCAACCGTAAAGAAGGCACTATCCCCCCCACCGGAAGGGAACATCCTTCAAACGGAAGCACTAGAGGAAGCGGCTCAGAATGTCACTAAAGCCCTACAGGGGGCCTTCCTTGAATCTTGCCCGATCAGCCGACCTCCAAAGTCCAACCGCAACCCGTGGTGGACGCGGGAGCTGAGCGAAGTCAGGAGGGAGTCAAGGAGGCTCTTCAACAGGGAAAAAGTGGCAAAACACACAGGAAAGCTGGGACGAATATCGTCGCAGCTTTTAACACCTACAGGAACACCTGTAGGAAGGCGAAAAGGGAATCTTGGGCTGCCTTCTGCGATGCCATAGATGGTACCACCGAGGCTTCAAGGCTTCGACGGGTGCTATCAAAGGCGCCAACCACACCTGGACTGCTCCGCAACCAGGATGGTGTCTTTGCAGAAAACAGTCAGGAATCCCTAGAGCTCCTCATGAGCACCCACTTCCCGGGATGCTCAGATGTCACCGGTGACGAATCCAACGACATCAACGACACTGAGCCATACCGGGGAGAGGACACTGAGGATCTCATACGTGACATTATGGCACCAGACAAGATTATCTGGGCCATTAAATCCTTCGGTCCCTACAAGTCACCGGGGCCGGATGATGTACGACCAGCCATGTTGCAGGCAGCCTGCCTGCCCCTGCTACCATGGCTAAAGAAAATCTTCGAAGGATGTCTCCGAATTGGGTACGTTCCCCAAGCATGGAGAGAGGTGAGAGTGGTCTTCATCCCCAAAGCCGGGAAGATAAACCACATCTCCCCAAGGACTACAGACCAATCAGTCTATCCTCATTTTTGTTGAAAACGATGGAAAGGCTGATCGATCTACATAAGGACCAAACTCGACAGACAAGGACCAAACTCGACAGACAAGTGTTCAGCGGAATGGACGCTCAGCACGCCTCCACCTGACGGGTAAAAGGTAGATCAGTTGAGACCGCACTACACGACATATGTAAGGGGAGTATCGAAAAGACTCTCAGCCATAAGGAATATGCTTTGGCGGCCTTCCTAGACATAGAGGGAGCCTTCAACAACGTCAGGATCGAGTCAATAACGGCCGCACTGACCAAGATTGGCACACACCCGACGGTAACCTTATGGCTGGACAGCGTTCTCAGGAGCAGAACGATCAGCGCTGGTCTCGGCACCTCCTCTTCAAGGAAGACGGTCACACGAGGTACTCCGCAGGGGGTTATATCCCTCTCCTGTGGAACTTAGTCCTCAACGACCTTCTTCTTCAGTTGGGGAGGAGCGGATACAAGGTTGTGGCCTATGCGGATGATCTAGTGATACTGGTAACGGGTAAGTTCCTACCTACAATCAGTGATCTGAATCTGCACTGGGAACGATCTGGGCACACCAAAACGGACCGTTAACCCCCAAAAGACAGAACTGGTGTTGTTCTCACGAAAATACAAGATACCAAACTTCAAACTACCAGCAATTGGTGGAACGACGCTTGAGTTATCGAAAGAAGCCAAGTATCTTGGTGTCATCCTAGACTCCAAACTCTCTTGGAAGAGAAACACGGAGGAAAGGAAGAAAAAGGCAATGGCTGCTTTCTACATCTGTAGGAAGACCTTTTGACGGACATGGGGCTTACAACCGCACATCATCCATTGGATGTACACAGCGGTAATAAGACCCATTCTGACATATGGAAGCTTGGTGTGGTGGGAAGCGGCCAACACCAAATCCCACCTCGAGAACCTCCGGAAAGTTCAGCGGACGGCATGCCTTGGAGTCACTGGATCCCTCAGATCCACCCCACAGGCTGCTCTGGACACCATGCTAAACCTGGAGCCCATAGACCTCCACCTTAAATGCAAGGCTGAGATAAAGTGCCGCGAGGCTTTCAGCCGCGCGGTTCTTCAAGCCATCGCCTTATGGCCACGCCACAATACTTCGTAAGGAGGAAAGTGGAACGGGCGAACGGAGCGACTACTGTGTCTCGGAGTTTTCATGGAAGAGAAATTTTAAAGGACACATACCGGAAAGAGAGGAATGGACGCGTAACGCTGCTCTTGGGCAGAACGTGCTCTCCATCTTCACTGACGGGTAAAAGACAGCCGAAGGGACAGGAGCTGGAATCTTCTCTGAAGAACTAGCAACCAACATATCCCTAAGACTACCAGACTGGTGCAGTGTATTCGTGGCGGAGATATACGCAGTATGGCAAGCGGCAAAGTTGATATACACCTTGGAGATACCTCAGAGGAACATAGCAATCTGTGTTGACAGCCAAGCTGCTATCAAAGCCCTGGTTTCTTGTAAAATCACGAGCAGACTCGTACGTGACACAGTGGACGCGCTAAACCAGATCGGAGCGCACTCAATCACACTCACGTGGGTCCCGGGTCACAGCGATATCGCGGGCAACGAGAGTGCGGACGAGTGTGCCAGAAATGGACCACCTCTTTATAAACCCAAGCACTCCCATGGCTTTATTTACCATGGTAGAAATATGTTCAGAAAAATTTTAATTTGGGTTTAATTGGTTTAACACCAAGATCATCAACCAATGTAATTCTCTCACGAGAACCACCGAAGAGGGTGTAAGGAGCCAACAAGGGGCTGGAGCGATGAAATGTCATTACTTTACATTTCGAGGCATTCAGGTGTAACATATTTGCATAACACCATGACTGAAAGATATTGAGATCGGATTGCAAGCGAGAGTGAAATGAAATGTCCTTATACTGGACACAGAGTTTAACGTCATCCGCATACATGAGTACTCGAGAGTTTGTTAATACTGAAGGCAGGTCATTAATGAAGAGTGTGAAAAGTAGGGGGCCAAGATGGCTGCCCCTGTGGTACTCCAGAAGTAACCTGAACAAGTGAAGACAAGGAGTTTTTGAAGAGCACTCTTTGAGACCTACAGCAAAAAGGTAGCTTGAAATCCATTTCAAAAGGTTGGGCGGAAACCTAAAATGTCAAGTTTTTGTGCTAAAAGGGAATGGTTTACAGAGTCGAATGCTTTACTGAAATCGGTGTAAATGACATCCGTCTGCATGTTACCATGGAAGCCTTTAATAATAAAAGAGGTAAACTCTAGTAAATTTGTAGTTGTTGATCGTCGCCTTATAAATCCGTGCTGAGCTGGAGATATAAGTGATTTGCAGAGATGTTGCAAGTGCGGGGGTTAAAATTTTCTCAAACATTTTTGGAATAGCGGATAACTTTGATATACCTCTGTAATTCATTGCGTCAGACTTACTACCTTTCTTATGGAGAGGAATAATAAACGATTCCTTCCAGATCGGAGGGGAAACAGGAGGAGTTAAGGGATAGGGTGAATAGTTTAAGCAGGGTCCACACAGAGCGTCGGCGCAGTACCTGAGTACACAGGCGGGGACTCCGTCAGGACCCGGTGAGAACACTGGCTTAACTAGTCGAAGATCCTGAAGCAGTGAGCTTTCATTTAACGTAGGACTGAAAATGCCGTTCGATCTTGGTAAATTGTATGGATACGGCTGACCAGAGTAGCTTACAGGTTGTTTGAAAAAATTGTGCAAAAAGATCGGCAATGGCCTGATCATTGTTTGCCGACGAATTATGAAATGATAGCGAGGATGATGGATGTGCGGACGTTTTACGCTTGCTGTTTACGAAGCTGTAAAACTGTTTAGGGTCCTGAGAAAAGCGCATCCTGCATCGAGGTAGGTAATTTTTGTAGCATTGAGCGTTTACAATGGTAAAATTTGACCGAGCTATTATATAGCGAGAGAGAAGAAGGAGAGCCAACTTCTTGAAATTTTTATAAAGTCTTGATTTTATATTTTTTTTAGACTGGATAGCTCTTTTGTAAAAAACCAAGGGGCTTCCCAGATCTAATCGGACAAAAATATGGGACACAAGAATCAAAAGAGTGTGTCAAGTACATTATAGAAAATGTTTGTGCCTTTCAGAACGTCAGTGCACAAGTACAGAGCGGACCAATCGAAATCCCTAATCAGGCTATTAAGCTTCGTAAACTCGGCCTTACGAAAGCAGCGGACACGTTTAGAAAGCTTATCTGATCGATCCAATACAGAAGGTCCAATATCGACCGATACTTGAAAGTAGGATGGTAGGAGTCTTCAGGTATAGTGAGCGGAAGGGCTCTGTTAACAACGCTATGGTCGGATCCGAGACGAAGCAGAGATCGAGCAATCGACCCAAGGAATTTTTCACATGGTTCACGAGACGGGGACAGGTCTAGCAAGCCGTCAATAAAAGTCATGTCGTGATATGGGCACAAGGTTATTCGACTCGTTTACCGAAGACCAAACAGTGCCTAGCAAATTGAAATCCCCCAGAACTATCATGTGGTCTTTTATCTGATAGCGAGGAAGAAACAGTTTTTAAAGCGGACAGGTGCTGCTCGTATATAGAGATATCCGAAGACGGTGGAATGTACGAGCAGGTAATGAAAATAGAGAAGGCTGGAAGAATCAGTTTTATGCACAGGAATTCCAGGTCTTGTGGAACCTGGAATATGAAATGTTCCGACGTGAAGTTAGAGTCCACTGCGATGAGGACCCCTCCTCCACGTCGAGACAAACGGTCATTTCTAAATATTGTGTACCGATCTGCCAAAACTTCCGGAACTAAGGATGTCCGGCTTTAACCAGGTTTCAGTTAACACAATAATATGGGACAAAATGTGAAACTTTCAAGATAGAGAGTGCTGAGCTTAGTACGTAAGCCTCTAGCATTCTGGTAAGTAATTAAAAGAGAGGAAACTAGTTTTTGGATGGGTGGAAGTAGAGCGGGAAGATGAGGATGGAGCACTGGTTATGGGGGGGCCTATTCTTCTTCTTAGCCTTATACTCTTTCACAACCAAGTGCTCCGGCCAAAATTGGCAGAACAGATGGTGCTGAAATGAGTTGGGGAGACGCACCACAGGTGCGGTACCTGTGATGGCAATATCCGGCGGTCCCGGACGTTCAACAACTGGTGGGTTCGTAATCGATGGGATGGCTATGGAGTTTGGTACGGACTCTACGGACACGGACGCTACAGTCGGCTGCATGTTCTCCGAGACGATGCATTCGGCTACCGAATCTGCATCACCAGCAGTGATCGTTGCCCTTGGAGTAGCAAACGAAATCAACTGCTGCACTGGCGTAGTGGTCGGAGTTAGTTTTTCAGATGACGGCGGGCGTGAAGCGGTTGGCGACTTGCAAGTCCCGTGGAGTGGACTTCTTGCGCCGCGGAGACTCAGCCAGCAGCTGTAAACTGCTGAACTGAGTGTCCATGGCTAAGAGCCGATCGTATTGCTTTTTAAAGCCCACGATCAGCTCCTTAAAGCCACTCCTCGTCTGCCTCATAAACGAGCGCATTTCGCTTTCTACCGCACGACAATCCTCGCAACTATAATACAAGGCGTTGCGTTGTGAGATGGCATCACCCACACGGCCAGAAATACCTGCACACTTTGCGTGCACTACGCTATCGCAAAGCCAGCAAGGTATGCTCGGCTGATCGTGAGTGATCTGCTTCTTTGCAGGTTTTTTGCACAGACCACTGAAAATTCCATATTAGTTTTTTTAATTTTTTTCAATGACAAAAGAAAGATCAAAACAAATAGCAATCAGACCACAGTGCAAGCAGTTTCTAAAAGCTATGCTTAAAGAAGAAATGGAAAAAAAAAAGAGAGAACTGCAACAGCTTTCAAGTGAGAGAGCTACTGCACAAAAGTTTATAAGCGAGAGAGAAAGAACAGTTAGCTTGGGTGATAGAGAGAGAGAGTTGCTAGACAAAAGCTAAAGAGCGGCCAAATGTATTTTCTTACTTACTGTAAGCAACAACAAAACACAACTACCCGCCGCACAAAATTGGTTAAAACGTCGTGTTTAAACACAAAAAATAGACATGCACACGCGGATTTTGATAGAGAATCAGATTAGGAGGAAATTATTAAATTTATTAGGCCAAACACCGTTTGTTTGTAATATATAAGAGAAAGAAGCGGAGCGCAAGAAAAACACGTCTGGTCACTACAAAGAGAACGAACTCTGGTGATACAGTGGGAATCACGAATGACGTTCTGACTCGCGATCACTGAACATTCGGACGGGGGCATAGTTGCCTGGGGCTGCAGCCGGCTACGGGGCTTGTCCCAACCCGATGCTGCCATGCCCCGGTTCAATGATACAGTGTGACCACGAGCGGACCGTCACCTGCCGTAACTGTACACACCAGTGGAAGTGCGACTATACTCTCCTCGTGAGGGGGCTGGTAACAGGTCCTGGCACGGTCAAGTCTCTGCCACGGATTCTGGCTAATGGTAGTCGGGCGGAGAGAAGAAAACTCTCAGTGTAATTACCCCAATCCTAGGCGGAACAGCATACGCTGATAGATGATGCATGGCCGAGGGGGTGCTGGGTCGTTAGTATGGGAACTCTGGATACCTGCCGACCTCGAGTTTAATTCAGGCTTCCCGAGGCACGCGGGCTATGCCCCGGGTGACTAACCCCTTCCCGCCTACTCGTGGGACCAACTATGCCAAAATCTGTAAATATCAATAAAATAACAGCAAAGGAGCTCGGTGCTCCTCTTAAAGTACCGGAGGGACAAGACCATCCCTCTACATCAACGCCTGGGAATCGAGGTCCCAAGAAGACGGGGAAGGAGACTAAGTCGGTCCACCGTCTTCAGCAGAATCCGCTGCGAGGAGGGCTCCGATAAGCCAATCGGGCCCATTCACGTCGGGGGTACCGGGGTCAAACCGGTCATCGGGGTTGTTGCCAAGCAGAGCGTCATCGCGGCTGGTAAGCACCTCGCGACCGGGGAACCCCGTCAACCTCGGCAGGCGGCGGGTCTGCAGGCCAAGGAGGTAAGCCGTTCTACCAGGACAGGAGGCGTGCTGCCTTCATCTTGGCTAACGAGGATGCGGCGTTTTTGGCATCGGCGAAGGGGATGAAGCAGAGGCTTTGGGCCAGCTCAGTCATCCCGGATTTAAAACCAGCCAAAGACGGAAAGGGAACAGCTAAGGCTGGCCCCGAACAAGCGGCAACGCTCGGCGGAAGACCACGCCACCCAGCCAGGCCAAGCCCAGCAAGCCAAGCGGGGAAAAATTCACTTTGACGAATAGGTCATTTTGCGGAGGTGGCGAGGGGCAAAATCCTAATTGGCGTCCTAGACAGGGCCGTACGATGGGAAGACATCCCAAGTAGACCAAGGGCCCGAGCGTGTGTGTCGGTGAAGATTCTCAAGGTTCTGCAGGTCTGCAACCCGACAGATCATCCTCGTCCTGTACGAGGGGTCGTTGAGCTCCTAGGAGAACCCCAGGGTAATGGACTATGGCTACCGTAAGGTGGCTATAGTCCCCTACAAAAAACGACTCCAAGGGATGGCAAGCGGGGGGAAGCCAGACCTCGAGCTTGACGTCCCGGAAGCGGGGGCCAACCCGAGGCGTCGGACGCGGCGTCCATGGTATCGGATGATATCTTGGACCGCTACGAGTCCGACGCGAGCGACCTTGCCAGAGGTCTCCAGACGCATCGACGTCGGGGAGAACGATGAATCCCGGAGAGCGATGTCGACACGACGGTGGTGGAGGCCAGTCTCAGGAATGTCCCTGACACTCCTGCAGATAAAACACTACCATTTTAAGGCAGCGTGTGCTGCCTTATTGCTCCACCTAGCCAAGGGTGGAGCCGACATAGTCCTCATTCAGGAACCCTGGATCCTCGGAAACAGGGTCTCCGGTCTGAGTCCTCCGGACTATAAACTTTACATAGCTGACTCTCCACGTAAAATACGCATCTGCATTCTTGCAAAAGAGAACTGCACTGCGACGCTAATGCTCACCAGTCAGTGGGGAAGCACTGACACAAACGAACGGGGTCAGTTCCTTTTTAGCTACTTATTGACCACTCAAATGGTCATCTTAAACCGAAAGGATGATTCCACTTTCATTATTAAGAACTGAAAGGAGGTCCTGGACCTCACGCTTGCCTCTCATAACCTACAGAATAACATAGTATCCTGGGGGTCCTTGAAGAACACTCCTTCTCGGACCACAGGACAGTTTCCACTGTCTTCACATTCTCCATACCGAGTCCAGTCCAGTTCCTAAACCTCAGGCGGACAAACTGGACACGCTACCTGAACTTCCTTTGCCAATTTCCCCCTGAGACCCCAACCAGGGAGGATCTCTCATGGGAGACCACGACCCGTCTGGTAAAGGTTTTTAACGACGCCTGTAATGCTGCGCTCGGTAGAGCCTGTCCACCCGGCAAACGACGACATCCAGTTCCGAGTCGCTACACCTCCTTCTCAGTACACACTTCCCAGGCTGCGCTGTAAATAGACCAACCTACAGAGTGCCTCCTTCCAATGCCACGGGTTCCATTCTGAGCCTGTTAAGTCCGGAGAATATATACCGGGCAATAAAAATCTTCAAGCCCTATAAATCCGCGGGATCAGACGGCATAATCCCAGCCCAGCTGATCCAAGCCGGACAAAGAACCATAAATTGGCTCAAACGGATTTACTAGGGGGTTTTCTCCCACATACAAATCCCGGAGACATGGCTTCGGTCCAAAGTTGTTTTCATACCCAAGGCAGGCAAGCCATCGCATACTGCCTCTAAAGATTTCAGACCCATAAGCCTTTCTGGCATTTAGGTCTGCATCTCAGGGCGACTATATCGCCAAATCAAATCTTTGACTCTCAGCATGCCTATCGGACGGGAAGATTTACCGAAACGGCCCCTACATGCGATCACATCGATCAATGAATCATCCCTTAGCTGTAAGGAATATACCCTGGTAGCCTTTCTTGACAAAGAAGGGGCCTTCAACAACATCATTCCGTCCGCCATCATGGGAGCACTGACTGACCTGGGATTGACTCCCGGACGGTGAGTCTTATTGATCAGATACTGCAATGCAGGACCGTTGAGACCTCCTGCGGACTTCAACGTCCACCATGTTTGTCAGCACCCCGTAGGGCGGAGTCCCTCGCCCCTCCTATGGAACGTAAGTATATGAACTGCTGCGGGGAGTTAGAGGGTGGTGGATGCCGAGTGGTGACGTATGCTATAGGGAATTATCTGGGAAGTTTCCACAGACTTTTTATGCGAGTGCATGACAAGCACTCTCACAATGCTGTCACAATGGGCAGCCAAATTTGGGCAAGGTGCTAACCCATCTAAGACGGAACTTGTACTATTCAGCAGGAAGTACAAGATTCCGACACTTACCCCACTTAAACTATGTGGAAAACCGCTGATTTTCAGCAACCAAGCCAAGTTCGCTGGTTTTATCCTCGACAGGAAGCTCGACTGGAAGTTGAGCATAGAGGACAGGTGAAAAAAGGCCACAGAGCCCTCCACACCTGCCGGGAAAACTATCGGTCTAAAAATGGGGCATGACCCCGTTTATAGTCCGATGGCTATACACCGCCATGTCTTTAGGACGTTGATGTGCAATGACTGCACCATCAAGTTGCCCATGCGACACCAAGCTGAAGCCTGTTACGCGCGGATCCCAGGCAGATACGCAGCCCTCCTCCCGCCCAACCGACCGAGGGGCGCTGCCGCGAACATGCAGGAACGATAGGTGTTAGACTAGTATTCGAGGAAAAATTAGGGATAAACACAACGCTAAACATGCAAAGTTACAAAAGAATATTACTAATTACGTGCAAGGTATGTTAGTATTAGTGATTTAAGTAGAGGAAGTGATTTAGTGGTGAATATTACATGGTAGAACGAATTATAATCCGAGCATAAGATCCGAAACGGTTCATGCAAGGGATAATTCGATCTACACAGTGGAAGGTACAAAGGAATAAAATTTCTAGAGGATCTAATAGGAATCGTGAAGTTTATGCGGCTCAACAAGTCAGGGCTGTCGATGTCATCCCTGTTCAAGTTGTGCATGAAAAATCACACCAAGCATTTTTCTACTATTAAGTAAGGATGGAAGGTCTATTAAGAGCAATCTGCAAGAGTATGAAGGCCCAGTTGAGGGCACGCAGGGCAAAAAGTAAAAAGTTTTTCTGGACTGATTCTATACGGTCTTGGTGTACTTTGTACTGAGGGCACCATACACACGAGCCGTACTCCAAAATCGGAAGAACAAGCGAAATATAGAGAGTCTTCGTTATATAGGGGTCGTCAAATTCTTTTGACCACCTCTTTATAAACCCAAGCACTCCCATGGCTTTATTTACCATGGTAGAAATATGTTCAGAAAATTTTAACTTGGGGTCTAGTATAACACCAAGATCATCAACCAATGTAATTCTCTCAAGAGAACCACCGCAGAGGGTGTAAGGAGCCAACAAGGGGCTGGAGCGATGAAATGTCATTACTTTACATTTCGAGGCATTCAGGTGTAACATATTTGCACAACACCATGACTGAAAGTTATTGAGATCGGATTGCAAGCGAGAGTGAAATGAAATGTCCTTATACTGGACACAGAGTTTAACGTCATCCGCATACATGAGTACTCGAGAGTTTGTTAATACTGAAGGCAGGTCATTAATGAAGAGTGTGAAAAGTAGGGGGCCAAGATGGCTGCCCTGTGGTACTCCAGAAGTAACCTGAACAAGTGAAGACAAGGAGTTTTGAAGAGCACTCTTTGAGACCTACAGCAAAGGTAGCTTGAAATCCATTTCAAAAGGTTGGGCGGAAACCCTAAAATGTCAAGTTTTTGTGCTAAAAGGGAATGGTTTACAGAGTCGAATGCTTTACTGAAATCGGTGTAAATGACATCCGTCTGCATGTTACCATGGAAGCCTTTAATAATAAAAAAGAGGTAAACTCTAGTAAATTTGAAGTTGTTGATCGTCGCCTTATAAATCCGTGCTGAGCTGAGATATAAGTGATTTGCAGAGATGTTGCAAGTGCGGGGTTAAAATTTTTCAAACATTTTTGGAATAGCGGATATCTTTGATATACCTCTGTAATTCATTGCGTCAGACTTACTACCTTTCTTATGGAGAGGAATAATAAACGATTCCTTCCAGATCGGAGGGAAACAGGAGGAGTTAAGGGATAGGGTGAATAGTTTAAGCAGGGGTCCACACAGAGCGTCGGCGCAGTACCTGAGTACACAGGCGGGGACTCCGTCAGGACCCGGTGAGAACACTGGCTTAACTAGTCGAAGATCCTGAAGCAGTGAGCTTTCATTTAACGTAGGACTGAAAATGCCGTTCGATCTTGGTAAATTGTATGGATACGGCTGACCAGAGTAGCTTACAGGTTGTTTGAAAAAAATTGTGCAAAAAGATCGGCAATGGCCTGATCATTGTTTGCCGACGAATTATGAAATGATAGCGAGGATGGATGTGCGGACGTTTTACGCTTGCTGTTTACGAAGCTGTAAAACTGTTTAGGGTCCTGAGAAAGCGCATCCTGCATCGAGGTAGGTAATTTTTGTAGCATTGAGCGTTTACAATGGTAAAATTTGACCGAGCTATTATATAGCGAGAGAGAGAAGAAGGAGAGCCAACTTCTTGAAATTTTTTATAAAGTCTTGATTTTATGTTTTTTAGACTGGATAGCTCTTTTGGTAAACCAAGGGGCTTCCCAGATCTAATCGGACAAAAATATGGGACACAAGAATCAAAGAGTGTGTCAAGTACATTATAGAAAATGTTTGTGCCTTTCAGAACGTCAGTGCACAAGTACAGAGCGGACCAATCGAAATCCCTAATCAGGCTATTAAGCTTCGTAAACTCGGCCTTACGAAAGCAGCGGACACGTTTAGAAAGCTTATCTGATCGATCCAATACAGAAGGTCCAATATCGACCGATACTTCGAAAGTAGGATGGTAGGAGTCTTCAGGTATAGTGAGCGGAAGGGCTCGGGTTAACAACGCTATGGTCGGATCCGAGACGAAGCAGAGATCGAGCAATCGACCCAAGGAATTTTTCACATGGTTCACTTGAGACAGGGACAGGTCTAGCAAGCCGTCAATAAAGTCATGTCGTGATATGGGCACAAGGCTATTCGACTCGTTTACCGAAGACCAAACAGTGCCTAGCAAATTGAAATCCCCCAGAACTATAATGTGGTCTTTATCTGATAGCGAGGAAGAAACCGTTTTAAAGCGGACAGGTGCTGCTCGTATATAGAGATATCCGAAGACGGTGTGTGACGGCTCATAATTTCGAGTTTTATATTTCAACCTATTTATGTGCACAGCACTGTAGCTGCAGCTGTATGTATGCGTTAGAAAGCTTCAGTCGGTCAAGCGAGCTTTATGCTTTATGCTTTAGCTTAGATCGTATATGATACAGACGTGCTTTTAAAACATTGGGTGGGAAAAAGGTAATGCAAAACCGAAGCTTAGACCTTAGATCATTCGATCTGTGCCAACGAATTGTGAAAGGTCAGTTGCTGCCAGACAGCAAGTGCATACCAATTTTGTATAACACGTGTTTTTGTTTGTTTAATTTCTGCAAAGAGAAAACATTATAAAAGAGCAGTGCATCGTTGCTAGTCCCGTTAAAACAGGAGATATAACCTGAGTGCAATTAGTCGTGCTTAAAATTTTATCGGAAAATATTGAGGCAAAAAAATAAGGTGATAGCTAGTCCGATCAGGTAATTAACCTCAAGTAGGTAAAAGTTTTAAACGTGTCTAACTTAGTGATTTTCCTAGGGGCATGGTGCACATGCTAAGGCAGTCTTGGCCGATTTGTGCTCTGGTTTATAGGGATCTTTATTCGGAATTAAACCCAGTTGCGAGCCCGAAAGGTAATTTTTTCTATGACGTAACACACATGGCATGTAGACTAATAAAATTTTGTGTTTTCTGGAAAGGGTCTTTGTTATATGCCAATTAAAGGCTAAGTTTGCTTTGGTTCGCGCCCATATACATCGTTGATTGGAGATCTAGCTCCAGAGGATTTTTCTAGAGGTGTTTTCCATCGACCTTTTGACCTCAGACGAGCGCACGTGTGCATACCAACAGACAGTCAACACCGGGTATGACGGACCATTTGGTCAGGGTCTGGATGGACATCGTCATGCTGGATGTTGGAAGGGTGCACAATAAGGATGGATGAATGAAACGGAGTTACTTATTTATACTAATACATATGCTTATATAATTATTTTTTTATGATTTATTTCACTTTTCTTTAACTTCCTACACATTGTACATACTGTTAATGTTCTTAGCTAGGTGGAACGTCAATGCATGCAGGCCTGTTGCAGCGATGGAACGAAATTTGTAAGCCACCATATTAATGATTTGTCATAGATTTTCTATTCATATTAACGTTTAACTACATACATATCCATCTTTATTGATTTATATACCTATTATTCTAGTCTTTAGTTTTGAAGTCATGTCATTTATTGAGGAAATATATTGAAGATTTATTTTGAGAAATATGGAGTAGAGGAATTATAATGGGGTATTGAGAAAAGGAACATATAACACATAAGGGTTAACAGATTTAAAGAATGAGCAGTAGTTAACATGGTTGGGTGGGTAACGTGGAGTCCTTACATCTGACTCAGAGCGGCGATGCATATTGCATTTTAACTTAAATTTCAACACCTAATAACGGCCAGGTTACTGCACAAAATCTCTTGTGAGTGTAACAACTAGAACAACAGAAAGATCCCCCGTCCGACGAGCCCTAGCCGAAAGAATCCCAACGTGCTAACCATGATCTCATACTGACGTTGTCTAGTTTGTGGTGTATGTCGCAGCAAACACCACCCTTATATTACCAGGTACACTACACAAAAGTGGCGCCCAACGTGGGGCACGACACAGAAAACAAAACAATAATTTGGCGTCCCAGTTATTGTCAGCAAGTAGAACCTCGTTGCGTTCTTTCCTTTTTGGAAAACTGCAATGGTTGGTGCTAGTCACAGTCCATTCTGTCCGAAACGGTAGGGAACAACGGTTCTATGTGCATGCCAGGAACTAGGTGAAAGAAATTGTAGCAAGGCCTGTGGATATCTTTAATATTTAAATTGCTAGTCATTAAATGTTACTGCCCGGAACCGTTGTTATATATCTTCTGAAGCTTCAGTCCTTGTTGAGACAATATTTTTTACATATAGTATATTTTTGGGAAAAGTAAGAGTGTTGTATGTATTGCCGTAATCTTTATATGTTCCAGATCTCAATACCCCTTTAACAGTATATATACCTTTTGAGAGAGTTTTGTAATTCGAGCATTTATTTGGCGAAGTTATTAGAGATTAGATTTGTGCACCATGGCCGTAAGACGGAGTTTAGATATGACCAGTACCGCAAATAACGAACAGATTTGCATAGTCTGTTCAAACCCAATAATTTCTCTGGATTTAAAACTGATTACACGGTGTAAACATATTTTCCATAGAAACTGTATTTTGAATTGGCTTGATAAGTCACGATCGTGTCCAACATGCCAGAACAATGTTACAAGAAACAGCCTCTTAGAAGTTCTTCCCGAAAACGTTGCAGACCACAATCTGAACCCAGAAACAAACAGTTCAGAAAGAGTTTTGCTAACGAATAGCCAAAAGAAGAAAAAAGAAACAGTTGCAGCAAACCAAGCGAGATATTAGATCCCAATGATAACAGCAACATATTGTCTAATTCTGCTTCGGTGGAAAACCCGTATCAAGACGTAGGTTTGCTAGAGCAGCGTATACTATCACAGGTAGAGCAGCAGGTTACTTCAAAAATTAGTCAAATGCAATCAATGATATCGGAACTGTCTCGGCAAATTTCGAAGCTAACAACGGATAAGTCAGGAAGGACTGAGGAATTACCTAACTGCAACATCGATGTAAATGAAAATGTAGATAATAACGAACCTGATTGGGGAAGAAGAACTACTAGAGCGTCATTATTTAGCTTTGATAGAGATGCACCCACTTTCATACCCAATGCAACTGGGAGAAATAATAATTTCAATCTAAGCCGCGATGCAGGAAAGGTAGCAAATTTAATTAGTAGTTGGAAAGTGCAGTATAATGGCTCGCGCAGTAGCATGCCAGTAGGAAAATTTATTTACATGATTACAGCATTGACGAACGACAGCTTGAAAGGAAATTTTGATATTTTGTGTGACCACATCCATATTCTTTTCAGTGGTAGAGCAAGTGAATGGTTCTGGAGGTACAGACGCACTGTTGATAGAGTAAATTGGTCCGATCTTTGCAAGTCGCTAAATTCATATTTTCTTGAACCGCTATCAGACGACGACGTGAGAGAACTGATAAGAGATCGCAAGCAGCAAATTAATGAAAGCTTTGACGAATTTCATAACGCAGTTATGCATTTAGTAGATCTTTTTACAATACCCTATTAGCGAGAGTCAACTAACGTCAATCCTGAAAAGAAATCTGAGACCGTGGATGAGAAAGGAGTTGTTTTACATAGAAATAAATTCGGTCAGCCAGTTAAGAAAGTTGGTGAGAGGCGGGAAGCTTTTAGCGAGGAGTATAATGCTACTAGCCTGAAGAATAACACAAGAAAACAAGTTAATGAAGTGGATTATGGCAAGGAATGTTCAGATGACTATCTAGAAGAACAAGAGATTTGTGAACTAAAAACGAACAAGAGCATTAGAAGAGAAGAAAAGAGACGCGTAGATTTGCCAATCTGACAAGAAGATATTTTTGCTTAGGTTGTGGAGCTAAAAAACATAATAAGACCAAACTGTGAAACCTGTCAGGAAAATTGACGGTTGAGCGGCAACAAAAACAGCAGTTACCGCTCAAATCCTCAACATTAAATAAAGAGCATTTTTTTCTTCGAAACTCTCCGAACGTTAATATAATTCCTAAATATTTAAAATCTAAAAATATTCAAAGGTAAATTATATCCGATAGTCCCATATCATATAAGACTTCGAAACTATGAAGATATAAGAAATAAGATATTTAGTAGTAAAATTGATTCAGACAAAAAACCCATTTGTATCAGAACTAAGAGAAATACCGTCCGTCTTCGCAACTTTATAAGAAAAGTTAGAGATAGAAGGAGGAGTATATCATTAAGTCTAGATTCAATTGTTGATATGAAAAGAGATATTAGACCGTTTGTAGAAGTAAATATCTTTGGTAAAACCTATGGAGGACTTTTTAGATTCCGGTGCATCAGTTTCATGCCTTAGTGGAGAAGCTGCGAAAGAATTTATAAGCAAAGAAAAACGCCCTATATTGCAAAGCAAATCGCAGGTTGAAACTGCTGGAGGACAAAAATATAAAATACTTGGTTATTTAGAAACTGAAGTTATCGTTTTTAGAAATCAGACTAGATGGCTAACCTTATATATAATTCCGGATTTAAAACAAGACCTATATCTTGGAATTTTTTGGAATACTTTTGGCCTGATGCAGAAATTAGTGAATACAGTATCTATAAGCGAGATTTAATTACCAGAATGTTTAATGCAAAACAACAACATTGCATGGCGAAAGTTGTAGCTTTGTTTCCAGATTTTAATAGTGATGGCTTGGGAAAAACGTCCATGTTAGAGCATTCAATTGAATTAATTCCATCGGCAAAACCCATTAAACAAAAGATATTTCTCAGTATCACCTGCGATAGAAAAAGGATCCATGCTGAAATTGATAACATGCTCGGTTTAGAGTAATTGAAGTAGCTCCGCCTAACTTGTTCTTGGAGTAGTCCAGTTTCTGTAGAAAAGGGTAGCAAATTTCGTATGTGTCTAGATTCACGCAAGGTTAACTTGGTAACGATTAAGGATGCTTATCCACAACCCAAGATAAATGGTATTTTATCAAGGTTACCGAAAGCGGAATTTATTTCATCCTTAGACCTGAAGCACGCCTTTTGGCAAATAAATCTGAAGGAATCTTGTAGAGATTTGACAGCGTTCACTGTACCTAATCGTCCATTGTACAGGTTTAGAGTTATGCCTTTTGGATTGACGAACGCTGCACAAAACAATGTGTCGATTGATGGATATAATTATTCCACCCCATTTCAAAAAATAGAGTCTTTGTCTATCTCGATGATTTGTTGTTAGTTAGTGAAACATTTGAGGATCACATGGGACTGTTGACTGAAAATGGCTACTGTTTTGAGAAACGCAGGTCTGACGTTGAACTTAGACAAATGTCGCTGGTGTGTTCCTGAAGTTCGTTATCTTGGTTATGTAATAGGTAAAGGTTGCATTAAGGTTGATTCAGAAAAGGTCTCTGCTATTAAAAATTTGATTCCACCTCGTTCAGTAAAAGAGCTTCGTAAGTTTCTAGGTTGTGCAGGTTGGTATCGTAGATTTATAGAAAACTATGCATCCCTGACAGCACCGCTCACAGATCTAACCAAGAAGGCTAAGTCTTTTTAAATGGACTGAGGATGCACAGCAAGCCTTTGATGAGGTAAAGCATCAGTTAACATCAGCACCGTTATTAGTCACACCCAATTTTGAGAAACCGTTCATAATCCAATGTGATGCATCCAATATAGGTGTCGGTGGAGTACTAGCACAGTTGGATGAAGATGGCATAGAAAGGCCAATTGCATACTTTTCCTATAAGCTTAATCAAGCCCAACAAAAGTACTGTGTAACTGAATTGGAGTGTTTAGCTGCAGTATTGAGCATAGAAAAATTTAGAGAGTATGTAGAGGGGCTGGAGTTCAAAGTCATAACAGACCATGCTAGCTTAAAATGGCTAATGAGACAGACAGACCTGAATGGCAGATTAGCTAGATGGGCATTCCGAAATTACAGCATTATAATTTTGAAATAGAACATAGAAAAGGGAGCTTGAACATAGTTCCGGACGCTCTTTCGAGACTACCGACCGAAGAGGTAAGCGAAATAGAAGTTGTGTTACCAGATGTTGACTTACAGTCGCCTCACTTCTATTCGACAAGCTATACGACATTAAAAGATACCATTACAGAAAATCAAAGTAGTTTGCCGGATTTGAAAATTGTAGATCGTTACATTTACAAGCGAACTCAGTTCTACCAAGGCGACCCAGTGTCAGAGTCAAGCTGCTGGAAACTTTGGGTACCATCAGAATTGACGCGGTCTGTATTGTATAATACACACGCACCTCCTCATAGTTCTCATGGCGGCATCGGGGAAAACGTTGAAAACTTCGTCGAAACCTATTTTGGCCACAAATGGTTAAAAGACGTCAAAGAGTTTGTTTCGAGATGCGAAGTTTGCAAACAAGTGAAAGCTCCAAACACAACGCTTAAAACCTCCAATGGGAAATCCGGTAGTTTCTGAACGCCCATTTCAACGGCTTTTATATGGATTTTATAGGACCTTATCCTAGATCCAAGCAGGGGAAACATAGGTGTATTCGTTGTTTTGGATCATCTAACCAAGTTTCATTTCTTGAAGCCATTGAAGAAATTTACCACAGATTTGACCATAGAATTCCTAAAACAAATATATTCCATGTATTCGGTATACCAGAATTTGTAGTTACAGATAACGGGAGCCAGTTTAGATCGAATATGTTTCAGACATTCTTGCAGAAGTATGGGATAAAGCATTTGTTTACAGCAATTTATAGCCCACAGTCTAATGCCTCAGAGCGCCTTAATAGATCAATCATATCTGGTATCAGGGCTTATCTAGGTAAAGACCAACGGCTATGGGATGATAAACTCGGTGAAATATCGTTCGCATTGAGATCTTCGCATCATACTGCAATTGATTCTCTCCATATTTTGCTTTGTTCGGTAATCATATGATAACGCACGCACACAATTATGAGCTGCTGAGGAGAATAGAAATGCTAAAAGAGGGCGAGAACATCTTGACTTCAGACAAACTGCAAATGGTTAGAAACAAAATAATCGAGAACATAAGTAGGGCATATCAAACTAATAAAAGAACATACGATTTGCGTACTAGGTACGTTACGTTTGAACCTGGTGAACTATATTTAGGAGAAATTTCACTCAAAGTAGTAAGATCAAGGCTTTTAATGCAAAATTAGCTCCTAAATTTGTGAAAGTTAAACTGTCGTTCAAAAAGTTTGGTAATCATTGTTATGAATTAGAAGAAGATGGTCAACTGATAGGAAGGTTCCATGCCAAAGACCTGCAGAAATGCTTAACTTAAATATGACCGTTTTCCAGCTTATTTTGACCCAGTAGAACAGTTTAAAATAACCTGTGCTGTGACGGCTCATAATTTCGAGTTTTATATTTCAACCTATTTATGTGCACAGCACTGTAGCTGCAGCTGTATGTATGCGTTAGAAAGCTTCAGTCGGTCAAGCGAGCTTTATGCTTTATGCTTTAGCTTAGATCGTATATGATACAGACGTGCTTTAAAAACGTGGGTGGGAAAGGTAATGCAAAACCGAAGCTTAGACCTTAGATCATTCGATCTGTGCCAACGAATTGTGAAAGGTCAGTTGCTGCCAGACAGCAAGTGCATACCAATTTTGTATAACACGTGTTTTTTTTGTTTGTTTAATTTCTGCAAAGAGAAAACATTATAAAAGAGCAGTGCATCGTTGCTAGTCCCGTTAAAACAGGAGATATAACCTGAGTGCAATTAGTCGTGCTTTAAAATTCTTATCGGAAAATATTGAGGCAAAAAATAAGGTGATAGCTAGTCCGATCAGGTAATTAACCCTCAAGTAGGTAAAAGTTTTAAACGTGTCTAACTTAGTGATTTTCCTAGGGGCATGGTGCACATGCTAAGGCAGTCTTGGCCGATTTGTGCTCTGGTTTATAGGGATCTTTATTCGGAATTAAAACCCAGTTGCGAGCCCGAAAAGGTAATTTTTTCTATGACGTAACACACACATGGCATGTAGACTAATAAAATTTTGTGTTTTCTGGAAAGGGTCTTTGTTATATGCCAATTAAAGGCTAAGTTTGCTTTGGTTCGCGCCCATATACATCGTTGATTGGAGATCTAGCTCCAGAGGATTTTTTCTAGAGGTGTTTTCCATCGACCTTTTTGACCTCAGACGAGCGCACGTGTGCATACCAACAGACAGTCAACACCGGGTATGACGGACCATTTGGTCAGGGTCTGGATGGACATCGTCATGCTGGATGTTGGAAGGGGTGCACAATAAGGATGGATGAATGAAACGGAGTTACTTATTTATACTAATACATATGCTTATATAATTTTTTTTTATGATTTATTTCACTTTTCTTTTAACTTCCTACACATTGTACATACTGTTAATGTTCTTAGCTAGGTGGAACGTCAATGCATGCAGGCCTGTTGCAGCGATGGAACGAAATTTGTAAGCCACCATATTAATGATTTGTCATAGATTTTCTCTATTCATATTAACGTTTAACTACATACATATCCATCTTTATTGATTTATATACCTATTATTCTAGTCTTTAGTTTTGAAGTCATGTCATTTATTGAGGAAATATATTGAAGATTTATTTTGAGAAATATGGAGTAGAGGAATTATAATGGGGTATTGAGAAAAGGAACATATAACACATAAGGGTTAACACTTAAAGAATGAGCAGTAGTTAACATGGTTGGGTGGGTAACGTGGAGTCCTTACATCTGACTCAGAGCGGCGATGCATATTGCATTTTAACTTAAATTTCAACACCTAATAACGGCCAGGTTAGCACAAAATCTCTTGTGAGTGTAACAACTAGAACAACAGAAAGATCCCCCCGTCCGACGAGCCCCTAGCCGAAAGAATCCCAACGTGCTAACCATGATCTCATACTGACGTTGTCTAGTTTGTGGTGTATGTCGCAGCAAACACCACCCTTTATATTACCAGGTACACTACAGGTGGAATGTACGAGCAGGTAATGAAAATAGAGAAGGCTGGAAGAATCAGTTTTATGCGCAGGAATTCCAGGTCTTGTGGAACCTGGAATATGAAATGTTCCGACGTGAAGTTAGAGTCCACTGCGATGAGGACCCTCCTCCACGTCGAGACAAACGGTCATTTCTAAATATTGTGTACCGATCTGCCAAAACTTCGGAACTAAGGATGTCCGGTTTTAACCAGGTTTCAGTTAACACAATAATATGGGACAAAAATGTGAAACTTTCAAGATAGAGAGTGCTGAGCTTAGTACGTAAGCCTCTAGCATTCTGGTAAGTAATTAAAAGAGAGGAAACTAGTTTTTGGATGGGTGGAAGTAGAGCGGGAAGATGAGGATGGAGCACTGGTCTGACTGCCGGGGAGAGTTATGGGGGCCTATTCTTCTTCTTAGCCTTATACTCTTTCACAACCAAGTGCTCCGGCCAAAAATTGGCAGAACAGATGGTGCTGAAATGAGTTGGGGAGACGCTTTATCTTGAAAGAAGCTATCTCCCCTGGCATAAGCGAAATTAAACTTCTCCACCTTTAGGCCTTCGGCTTTTATTTTGCTTTTGTATAAAAGCAGTTACATCATTAGATGTAAGATCAGGGGCAAGCCGAGAGACAAAAAAACTTGTCGCTTTGGTGGGACACCCACCAATGGTTTTGGCACCACAGGTGCGGTACCTGTGATGGCAATATCCGGCGGTCCCGGACGTTCAACAACTGGTGGGTTCGTAATCGATGGGATGGCTATGGAGTTTGGTACGGACTCTACGGACACGGACGCTACAGTCGGCTGCATGTTCTCCGAGACGATGCATTCGGCTACCGAATCTGCATCACCAGCAGTGATCGTTGCCCCTTGGAGTAGCAAACGAAATCAACTGCTGCACTGGCGTAGTGGTCGGAGTTAGTTTTTCAGATGACGGCGGGCGTGAAGCAGTTGGCACTTGCAAGTCCCGTGGAGTGGACTTCTTGCGCCGCGGAGACTCAGCCAGCAGCTGTAAACTGCTGAACTGAGTGTCCATGGCTAAGAGCCGATCGTATTGCTTTTAAAGCCCACGATCAGCTCCTTAAAGCCACTCCCCGTCTGCCTCATAAACGAGCGCATTTCGCTTTCTACCGCACGACAATCCTCGCAACTATAATACAAGGCGTTGCGTTGTGAGATGGCATCACCCACACGGCCAGAAATACCTGCACACTTTGCGTGCACTACGCTATCGCAAAGCCAGCAAGGTATGCTCGGCTGATCGTGAGTGATCTGCTTTTTGCAGGATTTTTTGCACAGACCACTGAAAATTCCATAATAGTTTTTTTTTTTTTTTCAATGACAAAAAGAAAGATCAAAACAAATAGCAATCAGACCACAGTGCAAGCAGTTTCTAAAAGCTATGCTTAAAGAAGAAATGGAAAAAAAAGAGAAAGAAATACTGCAACAGCTTGTAAGTGAGAGAGCTACTGCACAAAAAGTTTATAAGCGAGAGAGAAAGAACAGTTAGTTTGGCTGATAGAGAGAGAGAGTTGCTAGACAAAAGCTAAAGAGCGGCCAAATGTATTTTCTTACTTACTGTAAGCCGTCAGCCACTTGGGTGATACAGGGGGAATCACGGATGACGGTCCGACCCGCGACAACTGTACTCTCCGGACGGGGGCAGGGTTGCCTGGGGCTGGGGCTTGCCCCAACCCGATGCTGCCATGCCCCGGTTCTATGATACAGTGGGAACACGAGCGGACCGTCACCTGCCGTAACTGTACATACCAGTGGAAGTGCGACTATACTCTCCTCGTGAGGGGGCTGGTAACAGGTCCTGGCACGGTCAAGTCTCTGCCACGGATTCTGGCTAATGGTAGTCGGGCGGGAGAGAAGAAAACTCTCAGTGTAATTACCCCAATCCTAGGCGGAACAGCATACGCTGATAGATGCATGGCCGAGGGGGTGCTGGGTTGTTAGTATGGGAACTCTGGATACCTGCCGACCTCGAGTTTAATTCAGGCTTCCCAAGGCTATGCCCCGGGTGACTAACCCCTTCCCGCCTACTCGTGGGACCAACTGTAAATCTGTAAATCTGCCAAAATCTGTAAATATCAATAAAATAACAGCAAAGGAGCTCGGTGCTCCTCTTAAAGTACCGGAGGGACAAGACCATCCCTCTACATCAACGCCTGGGAATCGAGGTCCCAAGAAGACGGGGAAGGAGACTAAGTCGGTCCACCGTCTTCTAGCAGAATCCGTTGCGAGGAGGGCCCGATAAGCCAATCGGGCCCATTCACGTCGGGGGTACCAGGGTCAAACCGGTCATCGGGGTTGTTGCCAAGCAGAGCGTCATCGCGGCAGGTAAGCACCTCGCGACCGGGGAAACCCCGTCAACCTCGGCAGGCGGCGGGTCTGCAGGCCAAGGAGGTAAGCCGTTCTACCAGGACAGGAGGCGTGCTGCCTTCATCTTGGCTAACGAGGATGCGGCGTTTTTGGCATCGGCGAAGGGGATGCAGCAGAGGCTTTGGGCCAGCTCAGTCATCCCGGATTTAAAACCAGCCAAAGACGGAAAGGGAGCAGCTAAGGCCCCGAACAAGCGGCAACGCTCGGCGGAAGACCACGCCACCCAGCCAGGCCAAGCCCAGCAAGCCAAGCGGGGGAAAATTCACTTGACGAATAGGTCATTTGCGGAGGTGGCGAGGGGCAAAATCCTAATTGGCGTCCTAGACAGGGCCGTACGATGGGAAGACATCCCGCAGACCAAGGGCCCGAGCGTGTGTGTCGGTGAAGATTCTCAAGGTTCTGCAGGTCTGCAACCCCCACCTTCCTACAGCCGATTGGAAGATGACCAAGGTCGAGGAGGTCGCAGGACAGTGGCGACAGATCATCCTCGTCCTGTACGAGGGGTCGTTGGAGCTCCTAGGAGAGACGGCAGGAGTAATGGACTATGGCTACAGTAAGGTGGCTATATCCCCCAAGCCAAAAACGACTCCAAGGGATGGCAAGCGGGGTCCAGCCAGACCTTGAGCTTGACGTCCCGGAAGCGGGGAGCCAACCCGAGATGTCGGACGTGGCGTCCATGGTATCGGATGATATCTTGGACCGCTACGAGTCCGACGCGAGCGACCTTGCCAGAGGTCTCAGACGCATCGACGTCGGGGAGAACGATGAATCCCCGGAGAGCGATGTCGACACGACGGTGGTGGAGGCCAGTCTCAGGAATGTCCCCTGACACCCTGCAGATAAAACACTGACCATTTTAAGGCAGCGTGTGCCTTATTGCTCCACCTAGCCAATGGTGGAGCCGACATAGTCCTCATTCAGGAACCCTGGATCCTCGGAAACAGGGTCTCCGGTCTGAGTCCTCCGGACTATAAACTTTACATAGCTGACTCTCCACGTAAAATACGCACCTGCATTCTTGCAAAAAGAGAACTGCACTGCGACGCTAACGCTCACCACAGTCAGTGGGGAAGCACTGACACAAACGAACTGGGTCAGTTCCTTTTTAGCTACTTATTGACCACTCAAATGGTCATCTTAAACCGAAAGGATGATTCCACTTTTCATTATTAAGAACTGAAAAGGAGGTCCTGGACCTCACGCGTGCCTCTCATAACCTACAGAATAACATAGTATCCTGGGGGTCCTTGAAGAACACTCCTGCTCGGACCACAGGACAGTTTCCACTGTCTTCACATTCTCCATACCGAGTCCAGTCCAGTTCCCAAAACCTCAGGCGGACAAACTGGACACGCTACCTGAACTTTCCTTTGCCAATTTCCCCTGAGACCCCAACCGGGGAGGATCTCTCATGGGAGACCACGACCCGTCTGGTAAAGGTTTTTAACGACGCCTGTAATGCTGCGCTCGGTAGAGCCTGTCCACCCGGCAAACGACGACATCCAGTTCCGAGTCGCTACACCTCCTTCTCAGTACACACTTCCCAGGCTGCGCTGTAAACAGACCAACCTACAGAGTGCCTCCTTCCAATGCCACGGGTTCCATTCTGAGCCTGTTAAGTCCGGAGAATATATACCGGGCAATAAAAATCTTCAAGCCCCTATAAATCCGCGGGATCAGACGGCATAATCCCAGCCCAGCTGATCCAAGCCGGACAAAGAACCATAAATTGGCTCAAACGGATTTACTAGGGGTTTTCTCCCACATACAAATCCCGGAGACATGGCTTCGGTCCAAAGTTGTTTTTCATACCCAAGGCAGGCAAGCCATCGCATACTGCCTCTAAAGATTTCAGACCCATAAGCCTTTCTGGCATGGAAGGAGAGTCGCATCTCAGGGCGACTATATCGCCAAATCAAATCTTTGACTCTCAGCATGCCTATCGGACGGGAAGATTTACCGAAACGGCCCTACATGCGATCACATCGATCAATGAATCATCCCTTAGCTGTAAGGAATATACCCTGGTAGCGTTTTTCTGGACAAAGAAGGGGCCTTCAACAACATCATTCCGTCCGCCATCATGGGGAGCACTGACTAACCTGGGGATTGACTCCCGGACGGTGAGTCTTATTGATCAGATACTGCAATGCAGGACCGTTGAGACCTCCCTGCGGACTTCAACGTCCACCATGTTTGTCAGCACCCCGTAGGGCGGAGTCCTCTCGCCCCTCCTATGGAACGTAGCAGTATATGAACTGCTGCGGGAGTTAGAGGGTGGTGGATGCCGAGTGGTGGCGTATGCAGATGATGTCGCTATAGGGAATTCTCTGGGAAGTTTCCACAGACTTTATGCGAGTGCATGACAAGCACTCTCACAATGCTGTCACAATGGGCAGCCAAATTTGGGCAAGGTGCTAACCCATCTAAGACGGAACTTGTACTATTCAGCAGGAAGTACAAGATTCCGACACTTACCCCACTGAAACTATGTGGAGAACCGCTGATTTTCAGCAACCAAGCCAAGTTCGCTGGTTTTATCCTCGACAGGAAGCTCGACTGGAAGTTGAGCATAGAGGACAGGGTGAAAAAGGCCACAGAGCCCTCCACACCTGCCGGAAAACTATCGGTCTAAAATGGGGCATGACCCCGTTTATAGTCCGATGGCTATACACCGCCATGTCTTTAGGACGTTGATGTGCAATGACTGCACCATCAAGTGGGCCCATGCGACACCAAGCTGAAGCCTGTTACGCGCGGATCCCAGGCAGATACGCAGCCCCCTCCTCCCGCCCAACCGACCGAGGGAGCTGCCGCGAACATGCAGGAACGATAGGTGTTAGACTAGTATTCGAGGAAAAATTAGGGATAAACACAACGCCAAACATGCAAAGTTACAAAAAGAATATTACTAATTACGTGCAAGGTATGTTAGTATTAGTGATTTAAGTAGAGGAAGTGATTTAGTGGTGAATATTACATGGTAGAACGAATTATAATCCGAGCATAAGATCCGAAACGGTTCATGCAAGGGATAATTCGATCCACACATGTGGAAGGTACAAAGGAATAAAATAAAATAGAGGATCTAATAGGAATCGTGAAGTTTATGCGGCTCAACAAGTCAGGGCTGTCGATGTCACCCCTGTTCAAGTTGTGCATGAAAATCACACCAAGCATTTTTCTACTATTAAGTAAGGATGGAAGGTCTATTAAGAGCAATCTGCAAGAGTAAGAAGACCCAGTTGAGGTCACGCAGGCAAAAAAAAAAAAAAGTTTTTCTGGACTGATTCTATACGGTCTTGGTGTACTTTGTACTGAGGGCACCATACACACGAGCCGTACTCCAAAATCGGACGAACAAGCGAAATATAGAGAGTCTTCGTTATATAGGGGTCGTCAAATTCTTTTGACCACCTCTTTATAAACCCCAAGCACTCCCATGGCTTTATTTACCATGGTAGAAATCTGTTCAGAAAAATTTTAACTTGGGGTCTAGTTTAACACCAAGATCATCAACCAATGTAATTTTTTCAAGAAAAACACCGCAGAGGGTGTAAGGAGCCAACAAGGGCCTGGAGCGATGAAATGTCATTACTTTACATTTTCGAGGCATTCAGGTGTAACATATTTGCACAACACCATGACTGAAAGTTATTGAGATCGGATTGCAAGCGGGAGTGAAATTAAATGTCCTTATACTGGACCCAGAGTTTAACGTCATCCGCATACATGAGTACTCGAGAGTTTGTTAATACTGAAGGCAGGTCATTAATGAAGAGTGTGAAAAGTAGGGGCCAAGATGACTGCCCTGTGGTACCCAGAAGTAACCTGAACAAGTGAAGACAAGGAGTTTTTGAAGAGGACTCTTTGAGACCTAGAGCAAAGGTAGCTTGAAATCCATTTCAAAAAGATTGGGCGGAAACCCTAAAATGTCAAGTTTTTGTGCTAAAAGGGAATGGTTTACAGAGTCGAATGCTTTACTGAAATCGGTGTAAATTACATCCGTCTGCATGTTAACATGGAAGCCTTTAATAATAAAAAAGAGGTAAACTCTAGTAAAATTTGTAGTTGTTGATCGTCGCCTTATAAATGTTGCAAGTGCGGGTTTAAAATTTTCGCAAACATTTTAGGAATATCGGATAATTTTTTGATATACCTCTGTAATTCATTGCGTCAGACTTAATACCTTTCTTATGGAGAGGAATAATAAACGATTCCTTCCAGATCGGAGGGAAACAAGAGGAGTTAAGGGATAGAATGAATAATTTAAGCTGGGGTCCACAGTGAGCGTCGGCGCAGTACCTGAGTACACAGCCGGGGACTCCGTCGGGACCTGGTGAGAACACCGGCTTAACTAGTCGAAGATCCTGAAGCAGTGAGCTTTCAATTAACGTAGGGCTGAAAATGCCGTTCGATCTTGGGTAAACTGTATGGATACGGCTGACCAGAGTAGCTTTCATGGGAATAGGTTTGAAAAAATTGTGCAAAAAGATCGGCAATGGCCTGATCATTGTTTGCCGACGAATTATGAAATGATAGCGAGGATGGATGTGCGGACGTTTTACGCTTGCTGTTTACGAAGCTGTAAAACTGTTTAGGTCCTGAGAAAAGCGCATCCTAGCTAGGTAATTTTTGTAGCATTGAGCGTTTACAATGGTGAAATTTGACCGAGATATTACATAGCGAGAGACAGAAGAAGGAGAGACAACTTCTTGAAATTTTTTATAAAGTCTTGATTTTATGTTTTTTAGCCTAGATAGCTCTTTTGGTAAACCAAGGGGCTTCCCAGATCTAATCGGACAAGAATATGGGACACAAGAATCAAAGAGTGTGTCAAGTACATTATAGAAAAATGCTTGTGCCTTTCATAACGTCAGTGCACAAGTACAGAGCGGACCAATCGAAATCCCTAATCAGGCTATTAAGCTTCGTAAACTCGGCCTTACGAAAGCAGCAGACACGTTTAGAAAGCTTATCTGATTGATCCAATACAGAAGGTCCAATATCGACCGATACTTCGAAAGTAGGATGGTAGGAGTCTTCAGGTATAGTGAGCGGAAGGGCTCGGGTTAACAACGCTATGGTCGGATCCGAGACGAAGCACAGATCGAGCAATCGACCCAAGGAATTTTTCACATGGTTGACTTGGGACAGGGGACAGGTCTAGCAAGCCGTCAATAAAGTCATGTCGTGATATGGGCACAAGGTTATTCGACTCGTTTACCGAAGACCAAACAGTGCCTGGCAAATTGAAATCCCCCAGAACTATCATGTGGTCTTTATCTGATAGCGAGGAAGAAACAGTTTTTAAAGCGGACAGGTGCTGCTCGTATATAGAGATATCCTAAGACGATGGAAAGTACGAGCAGGTAATGAAAATAGAAAAGGCTGGAAGAATCAGTTTTATGCACAGGAATTCCAGGTCTTGTTGAACCTGGAATATGAAATGTTCCGACGTGAAGTTAGAGTCCACTGCGATGAGGACCCCTCCTCCACGTCGAGACAAACGGTCATTTCTAAATATTGTGTACCGATCTGCCAAAACTTCGGAACTAAGGATGTCCGGTTTTAACCAGGTTTCAGTTAACACAATAATATGGGACAAAAAATGTGAAACTTTCAAGATAGAGAGTGCTGAGCTTAGTACGTAAGCCTCTAGCATTCTGGTAAGTAATTAAAAAGAGAGGAAACTAGATTTTTGGATGGGTGGAAGTAGAGCGGGAAGATGAGGATGGAGCACTGGTCTGACTTAGGAGGGGGGAGAGTTATGGGGGGGCCTATTCTTCTTCTTAGCCTTATACTCTTTCACAAACCAAGTGCTCCGGCCAAAAATTGGCAGAGCAAATGGTGTCGAAATGAGATTGGGAGACGCTTATCTTAAAAGAAGCTATCTTTTAGCCACCAGTGGTTTTGCCACTACAGGTGCGGTACCTGTGATGGCAATATCCGGTGATCCCGGACGTTCAACAACTGGTGGGTTTGTAATCGATAGGATGGCTATGGAGTTTGGTACGGACTCTACGGACACGGACGCTACAGTCGGCTGCATGTTCTCCGAGACGATGCATTCGGCTACCGAATCTGTATCACCAGCAGCGATCGTTGCCCTTGGAGTGGCAAGCGAAATCAACTGCTGCACTGGCGTAGTTGTCGGAGTTAGTTTTTCAGATGACGGCGGGCATGAGGCAGATGGCACTTGCAAGTCCCGTGGACTTCTTGCCCCGCGGAGAATCAGCTATAAACTGCTGAACTGAGTGTCCATGGCTAAGAGCCGATCGTATTGCTTTTTAAAGCCTCCTTAAAGCCACTCCTCGTCTGCCTCATAAACGAGCGCATTTCGCTTTCTACCGCACGGCAATCCTCGCAACTATAATGCAAGCCGTTCCGTTGTGAGATGGCATCACCCACACGGCCAGAAATACCTGCACACTTTGCGTGCAAATAGCAATCAGACCACAGTGCAAAAGTTTCTAAAAGCTATGCTTAAAGAAGAAATGGAAAAAAAGAGAAAAGAAATACTGCAACAGCTTGTAAGTGAGAGAGCTACTGCACAAAAAGTTTATAAGCGAGAGAGAAAGAACAGTTAGTTTGGCTGAGAGAGAGAGAGTTGCTAGACAAAAGGAAAAAGAGCGGCCAAATGTGTTTTTCTTACTTACTGTAAGCCGTCAGCCACTTGGGTGATACAGGGGAATCACGGATGACGGTCCGACCCGCGACAACTGTACCTTCCGGACGGGGGATACAGGGTTGCCTGGGGCTGGGGCCCCAACCCGATGCTACCACGCTGCGGTTCTATGACGCAGTGGGATCGCGGGCGGTCCGTCACCTGCCGTAACTGTACACACCAGTGGAAGTGCGACTATACCTCCCCTGAGGGCGGCTGGTAACAGGTCCTTGGTACGGTCAGGTCTCTGCCAAGGATGCTGGCTAATGGTAGTCGGGCGGAGAGAAGAAAACTCCCAGTGTAATTACCCCAATCCTAGGTGGAACAGCATGCACTGATGGATGTGTGGCCGAGGGGGTGCTCGGTCGTTAGTATGCGAACTCTGGATACCTGCCGACCTCCAGTTTAAATCAGGCTTCCCGAGGCACGCGGGCTATGCCTCGGGTGACTTACCCCTTCCCGCCTACTCGTGGGACCAACAATGCCTAAATTACCCATATTACAAAAAAACAAACCGCAAAGGAGCTCGGTACTCCTCCTAAAGTACCGGAGGGACAAGACCATCCCTCTACATCAACGCCTGGGAAACCAGGTCCAAAAAGACGGGGAAGGAGACTAAGTCGGTCCACCGTCTTCCAGCAGAATCCGCTGCGAGGAGGGCTCCGATAAGCCAATCGGGCTCATTCACGTCGGGGGGCACCGGGTCAAACCGGTCATCGAGGTGGCTGCCAAGCAGAGCGTTATCGCGGCTGGTAAGCGCCTCGCGACCGGGGAAAACCCCGTCAACCTCGGCAGGCGGCGGGTCTGCAGGCCAAGGAGGCAAGCCATCCTACCAAGGACAGGAGGCGTGCTGCATTTATACTGGCCAACGAAGATCCGGAGTATGTGGCATCGGCGAAGGGGATGGAGCAGAGGCTGTGGGCCAGCTCAATCATCCCAGACTTCCAGCCAGCCAAAACCGGAAAGGGAGCAGCCAAGCCCCCGAACAAGCGGCAACGCTCGGCGGAAGACAACGCCACACAGCCAGGCCAAGCCCAGCAAGCCAAGCGGGTGAAGACGCACCTGACCAACAGGTCTTATGCGGAGGTGGCGATGCGCAAAACCCTAGTTGGCGTCCTAGATAGGGGCGCCAAGGATGGCAATGTCCCCCGTGACAAGTGGCACCTGGTGGAGGCAGAGCTCCAGGACCGCTTCCTGGAGGAGCTTGCCGAGAACGGTGGACCCTCGCCCAAATGTGAGGACGCCGGGTGGCATCAGGGGCATGGTGAAAGCCATCGCCTGCCAAGATGCACGCCTCGGCGGCCCTCTACATGAAGGCGGTGGCGGCGCTCGAGGAAGTTTATCCGGGAGCCAAACTGGAGGCCGTACGCTGGGAAGACGTCCCGTGGAGCAGACCGAGGGCCCAGCGCGTGGGTGTCGGTCAAACCTGCAGAACCTGAGAAGATTCTCACGGTTCTTCAGGAACAACCCCCACCTTCCTACAGCCGATTGGAAGGTGGCCAAGGTCGAGGAGGTCGCAGGACAGAGGCGACAGATAATCCTCGTCGCAGACTGCGAGGCCAAGGACATCGGCCTATTAGTGGGATGCGACGATGGGACACACTATGTGGACTTTCTTTGCCAAACTCTCCCTGAGACCCCATCTAGGGAGGATATCTCATGGGTGACCACGACTCGTCTAGTAAAGGTTTTTACCGACGCCTGTAACGCATCGCTTGACAAAGCCTGTCCACCCGACAAAACCAGAGGTCGGAAGAAACCAGCATGGTGGACTCTGACGTTGGGAGACCTCCGGAAATCCTCACGGAGGCTTTTTAACAAAGCGAAAGCTCTTAACGATGAGCAGAACTGGACCGAATACAAGGCAAGTCTGTCAACATACAACAAAGAACTCAGGAAAGCCAAACGCGCGTCATGGCGTAAGTCTGCACCGAAATCGAAACAAATCCGAAGCTTCGCGCTTACGCAACATCAACTCTGGGGTATTTTTGAGGAAAGCCGACCAATCCTGACGACGTCCAGTTCCGAGTCGCTAAAACCTCCTTCTCAGTACACACTTCCCAGGCTGCGCTTTAAACAGACCAACCTACAGAGCGCCTCCTTCCATTGCCACAGGTTCCATTCTGAACCTGTTAAGTCATAAGAATATATCCTGGGCAATCAAAGCTTCAAGCCCTACAAATCCGCGGGACAGGCGGCATCATCCCAGCCCAGCTGATCCAAGCCGGACAAAGAGCCAAAAAATTGGCTCAAACGGATTTACGAGGGGATTTTCTCCCACGGACAAACCCCGGAGACATGGCTTCGGGCCAAAGTTGTCTTCATACCCAAGGCAGGCAAGCCCTCGCACACAGCCCTTAAAGATTTCAAACCAATAAGCCTGTCGTCCTTCCTCCTGAAGGCGATGGAACGACTTTTAAGTCTGCATCTCAGGGCGACCATATCGCCGAATCAAATCTCAGCATGCCTATCGGAGGGGAAGATCCACCGAAACGGCCCTACATGCGATCACATCGATCATCGAATCGTCCCTCAGGTGTAAGGAATGTACCCTGGAATGTACCCAACGGTGAGTCTCATCGATCAGATGCTGCAATGCAGGACCGTTGAGGCATCACTGGGGACGTCAACGTCTAATTTTTTTGTCAACAAAGGCATTTCTCGCAGGGCGGAGTCCTTCTCGCTGAAAATGGAACGTAGCAGTGAATGTACTGCTGCGGGAGATAGAGGGTGGCGGATGCCGCGTGGTGGCGTATTATGATGACGTCGCTATAGCATTCTCTGGGAAATTTGTTTTCAGACCCTATGCGAGTGCATGACAAGCACTCTCACAAAACTGTCAGAATGGGCGGCTAAAATGTGGGCTAAGTGCTAACCCATCTAAGACGGAACTTGTACTATTCACCAGGAAATACAAGATTTTGACACTTACCCCACCGAAACTACGCGGAGAGCCGCTCATTTTCAGCAACCAAGCCAAATACCTTGGCCTTATCCTCGATAGGAAGCTCGACTGGAAGCTGAGCATAGAGGACAGGGGTGAAGAAGGCCACAGTAGCCCCTACACCTGCAGAAAACCCATCGGTCTAAAGTGGGGCATGACCGTGCATAGTCCGATGACTATACACCGCCATCATACGACCAATCCTGATCTACGGATAGTGGTATGGTGGCCAGCCCTGACAAGAAAAAACTTGTCTTGAGGGGTCGTTCACAAGAGTCCAACGCTTGGCAGAGCTATGCATAACGGGCGGACTTCGCACTACCCCTTTTGAAGCCCTCGATACCATGTTGTACCTTCTACCTGTAGAACTTATGGGGAAAAAAGGTTGCAACACTCTCCGCCCATAGAATGAGGGAATCCAACCTGTGGAAAACCAGCACGGTTGGCCATTCGGGAATACTAATAAAACTCCCCGCAACTTCCAGAGAGGACAGACTACTGCATCCCAAGTGACTACCCTCGACGCCTTCCAGGTATCCATCCCACAAGGAGGACTGGGAGAGGGGCGAACCTGGACCTGCGAACGCGATCCACTTGAAGTACATTGATGGCTCAAAATTAGACGGCCGCGTGGGAGGGGGCGTCTTCTGCGACGAGCTCAACATCAGTCTCTGCTTCAGACTTCGGACCACTCTAGCGTGTTCCAGGCAGAGGGTCTTAGCCATCAAGGAGGCCATTTCCATCGTCTCCAAACTTTCTTTAGACGAACAGACAGTGTGCGTCTTTCGACAGCCAAGCGGCCCTAAAGGCTCTTGGCTCTATTCCGTCGAACTCAACGACCGTAAACGACTGTCGCAGGTCTCTAAATGAGACCGCAGAACAGCTAGATCTCTCCCTAATATGGGTCCCTGGACATAGGGACATTGTCGGGAACGATGCCGCCGACGAGCTAGCTAGGCAGGCACTACTGTACTCTCTCCTTCCGAGAGGGAGCAAAGTTTGGCGATGCCTCTAGCTACGTGCAGGCTATTAACGCACGAGACATTCGAGCAAATTGCTGACAGGCGATGGCAGCTGACCATCACATGCAGAACTTCAGGAGCGATTTGGCCAAATCGTTTCGAAAAAGCGCTCGGAAGAGCTTTATAGACTCAGCAGAGCACATTGCTCCGCCGTCACCCGAGCCATCACGGGGCACTGGCAGATCGGCACACACGCTGCACGACTGTCGATCCCTCACAACAACTTCTGCAGAAGTTGTAGGGACGAGGAGGAGGAGGAGTCGGTTTACCACTTCTTCTGTCTCTGCCCGGCCCTGGGAAACCGAAGACTACGGTTCCTCGGGGCCCCTTTCTGTACAGATATTTCGGACCTTTCCGAAAACAAACCGGGGACTCTGTCAAAATACATCTAAGCCACCGGATGGGACTGCCCTTAGCTCGGCACTAAGTTGCTCACCACGGTTGAGGCCAGCAGAAGGGGCTCGCGCCCATGCGGCATCACAATGGTCCACTAACTGGACCAAGTGAGGGGGAGGTCTCTCCCCTCCGCTACCGCCTTAACCTAACCTGTCCATTTTTTACTTTTAAGCAACAACAAAACACAATTACCCGCCGCACAAAAATTGGTTAAAAACGTCGTGTTTATACACAAAAAAATAGGCATGCTAAAATGATTTTGATTGAAAATCAGATTAAGAGTGTAATTATTAAATTTATTAGGCCAAACACCGGTTGTTTGTAATATATAAAACAAGAAGCGGAGCGCAAGAAAAAAACACGTCTGGTCACTACAAAGAGAACGAACGAAAATCATCATACGACCAATCCTGATGTAAAGAGTAGTTGTCTGGTGGCCAGCCTTGGACAAGAAAACTAGTCTTAAAAAACTCACAAGAGTTTAACGCATGGCAGAGCTATGCATAACGGGCGGAATACGCACTACCCCAAGTAAAGCCCTCGATACCATGCTGTACCTTCTACCTGCAGAACTTATGGGAAAAAAGTTTGCAACACTCTCCGCTCTCAGACAGAGAGAATCCAACCTGTGTAAAACATTCGCAGTCGCCACTCAGGAATCCTAACAAAACTCCTACAAGTTCCAAAGAGGACAGACTACGGAGTAGTGACTACCTCTTCACGCCTTTCCAAGTATCCATCCCGCTCAGGGAGGACTGGGAGAGGGGCGAACCTGGACCTGCAAACGCGATCCACTTCTACACCGATGGCAAAAAAAGTTAGACGGCCGCGTGGGTGGGGGGCGTTTTCTGCGACAAACTCAACATCAGTCTCTGCTTCAGACATCCGGATCACTGTAGCGTGTTCTAAGCAGAGGTCGTAGCAATCAAGGAGGCGATCTCTATCGTCTCCAAACTCTCTTTAGACGGACACTCAGTGTGCGTCTTCTCGGACAGTCAAGCAGTCCTCAAGGCACTTGGCTCAATTTCGTCAAACTCAGCGACCGTCAACGACTGCCGCGGGTCTCTTAATGAGACCGCAGAGTAGCTGGATCTCTTCCAAATATGGGTCCCCGGACACAGGGACATTGATGGGACTGATGACTGACAGATCATCCTCGTCCTGTACGAGGGGTCGTTGGAGCTCCTAGGAGAGACGGCAGGAGTAATGGACTATGGCTACCGTAAGGTGGCTATAGTCCCCTACAAAAACGACTCCAAGGGATGGCAAGCGGGGGTCCAGCCAGACCTCGAGCTTGACGTCCCGGAAGCGGGGAGCCAACCCGAGGCGTCGGACGCGGCGTCCATGGTATCGGATGATATCTTGGACCGCTACGAGTCCGACGCGAGCGACCTTGCCAGAGGTCTCAGACGCATCGACGTCGGGGAGAACGATGAATCCCCGGAGAGCGATGTCGACACGACGGTGGTGGAGGCCAGTCTCAGGAATGTCCCTGACACTCCTGCAGATAAAACACTACCATTTTAAGGCAGCGTGTGTTGCCTTATTGTTTCCACCTAGCCAATGGTGGAGCCGACATAGTCCTCATTCAGGAACCCTGGATCCTCGGAAACCAAATTCTTCCGGTCTGAGTCCTCCGGACTATAAACTTTACATAGCTGACTCTCCACGTAAAATACGCACCTGCATTCTCAAAAAAAGAGAACTGCACTGCGACGCTAACGCTCACCACAGTCAGTGGGGAAGCACTGACACAAAACGAACGGGGTCAGTTCCTTTTTTAGCTACTTATTGACCACTCAAATGGTCATCTTAAACCGAAAGGATGATTCCACTTTCATTATTAAGAACTGAAAGGAGGTCCTGGACCCTCACGCTTGCCTCTCATAACCTACAGAATAACATAAAGTATCCTGGGCGGTCCTTGAAGAACACTCCTTCTCGGACCACAGGGACAGTTTCCACTGTCTTCACATTCTCCATACCGAGTCCAGTCCAGTTCCTAAACCTCAGGCGGACAAACTGGACACGCTACCTGAACTTCCGATTTTTGCCAATTTCCCCCTGAGGGAACGGGAAAACCAGGGAGGATCTCATGGGAGACCACGACCCGTCTGGTAAAGGTTTTTAACGACGCCTGTAATGCTGCGCTCGGTAGAGCCTGTCCACCCGGCAAACGACGACATCCAGTACACATTTCCCAGGCTGCGCTGTAAATAGACCAACCTGCAGAGTGCCTCCTTCCAATGCCACGGGTTCCATTCTGAGCCTGTTAAGTCCGGAGAATATATACCATGCAATAAAATCTTCAAGCCCTATAAATCCGCGGGATCAGACGGCATAATCCCAGCCCAGCTGATCCAAGCCGGACAAAAAGAACCATAAATTGGCTCAAACGGATTTACTAGGGGTTTTCTCCCACATAAAAATCCCGGAGACATGGCTTCCGGTCCAAAGTTGTTTTCATACCCAAGGCAGGCAAGCCATCGCATACTGTCTCTAAAGATTTCAGACCCATGCGCCTTTCTGGCATTTAGGTCTGCATCTCAGGGCGACTATATCGCCAAATCAAATCTTTGACTCTCAGCATGCCTATCGGACGGGAAGATTTACCGAAACGGCCCTACATGCGATCACATCGATCAATGAATCATCCCTTAGCTGTAAGGAATATACCCTGGTAGCCTTTCTTGACAAAGAAGGGGCCTTCAACAATATCATTCCGTCCGCCATCATGGGAGCACTGACTGACCTGGGGATTGACTCCCGGACGGTGAGTCTTATTGATCAGATACTGCAATGCAGGACCGTTGAGACCTCCCTGCGGACTTCAACGTCCACCATGTTTGTCAGCACCCCGTAGGGCGGAGTCCCTCGCCCCTCCTATGGAACGTAGCAGTATATGAACTGCTGCGGGAGTTAGAGGGTGGTGGATGCCGAGTGGTGGCGTATGCAGATGATGTCGCTATAGGGAATTCTCTGGGAAGTTTCCACAGCCTTTATGCGAGTGCATGACAAGCACTCTCACAATGCTGTCACAATGGGCAGCCAAATTTGGGCAAGGTGCTAACCCATCTAAGACGGAACTTGTACTATTCAGCAGGAAGTACAAGATTCCGACACAAACCCCACTGAAACTATGTGGAGAACCGCTGATTTTCAGCAACCAAGCCAAGTTCGCTGGTTTTATCCTCGACAGGAAGCTCGACTGGAAGTTGAGCATAGAGGACAGGGCAAAAAAAGGCCACAGAGCCCTCCACACCTGCCGGAAAACTATCGGTCTAAAATGGGGCATGACCCCGTTTATAGTCCGATGGCTATACACCGCCATGTCTTTAGGACGTTGATGTGCTATGACTGCACCATCAAGTGGCCCATGCGACACCAAGCTGAAGCCTGTTACACGCGGATCCCAGGCAGATACGCAGCCCTCCTCCCGCCCAACCGACCGAGGGGCGCTGCCGCGAACATGCAGGAACGATAGGTGTTGAACTAGTATTCAAGGAAAAATTAGGGATAAACACAACGCTAAACATGCAAAGTTACAAAATAATATTACTAATTACGTGCAAGGTATGTTAGTATTAGTGATTTAAGTAGAGGAAGTGATTTAGTGGTGAATATTACATGGTAGAACGAATTATAATCCGAGCATAAGATCCGAAACGGTTCATGCAAGGGATAATTCGATCTACACAGTGGAAGGTACAAAGGAATAAAAATTTCTAGAGGATCTAATAGGAATCGTGAAGTTTATGCGGCTCAACAAGTCAGGGCTGTCGATGTCATCCCTGTTCAAGTTGTGCATGAAAATCACACCAAGCATTTTTCTACTATTAAGTAAGGATGGAAGGTCTATTAAGCAAAATCTGCAAGAGTAAGAAGGCCCAGTTGAGGTCACGCAAATGAAAAAAGTAAAAAAGTTTTTCTGGACTGATTCTATACGGTCTTGGTGTACTTTTGTACTGAGGGCACCATACACACGAGCCGTACTCCAAAATCGGACGAACAAGCGAAATATAGAGAGTCTTCGTTATATAGGGGTCGTCAAATTCTTTTTTGACCACCTCTTTATAAACCCAAGCACCCCCATGGCTTTATTTACCATGGTAGAAATCTGTTCAGAAAATTTTAACTTGGGGTCTAGTTTAACACCAAGATCATCAACCAATGTAATTTTTCAAGAGAAACACCGCAGAGGGTGTAAGGAGCCAACAAGGGCCTGGAGCGATGAAATGTCATTACTTTACATTTCGAGGCATTCAGGTGTAACATATTTGCACAACACCATGACTGAAAGTTATTGAGATCGGATTGCAAGCGAGAGTGAAATTAAATGTCCTTATACTGACACACAGAGTTTAACGTCATCCGCATACATGAGTACTCGAGAGAGTTTGTTAATACTGAAGGCAGGTCATTAATGAAGAGTGTGAAAAAGGGGGGGCCAAGATGGCTGCCCCTGTGGTAATCCAGAAGTAACCTGAACAAGTGAAGACAAGGAGTTTTTGAAGAGGACTCTTTTGAGACCTAGAGCAAAGGTAGCTTGAAATCCATTTCAAAAAGATTGGGCGGAAACCCTAAAAATGTCAAGTTTTGTGCTAAAAGGGAATGGTTTACAGAGTCGAATGCTTTACTGAAATCGGTGTAAATGACATCCGTTTGCATGTTACCATGGAAGCCTTTAATAATAAAAAAAGAGGTAAACTCTAGTAAATTTGTAGTTGTTGATCGTCGCCTTATAAATGTTGCAAGTGCGGGTTTAAAATTTTCTCAAACATTTTAGGAATATCGGATAACTTTTGATATACCTTTGTAATTCATTGCGTCAGACTTAATACCTTTCTTATGGAGAGGAATAATAAACGATTCCTTCCAGATCGGAGGGAAACAAGAGGAGTTAAGGGATAGGGTGAATAGTTTAAGCTGGGGTCCACACTGAGCGTCGGCGCAGTACCTGAGTACACAGCCGGGGACTCCGTCGGGACCTGGTGAGAACACCGGCTTAACTAGTCGAAGATCCTGAAGCAGTGAGCTTTCAATTAACGTAGGGCTGAAAAATGCCGTTCGATCTTGGTAAACTGTATGGATACGGCTGACCAGAGTAGCTTTCATGGGAATAGGTTTGAAAAAATTGTGCAAAAAAGATCGGCAATGGCCTGATCATTGTTTGCCGACGAATTATGAAATGATAGCGAGGATGTTTCGTTGCTTGTTTACGAAGCTGTAAAACTGTTTAGGGTCCTGAGAAAAGCGCATCCTGCATCGAGCTAGGTAATTTTGTAGCATTGAGCGTTTACAATGGTGAAATTTGACCGAGATATTACATATAGAGAGAGAGAAAAAGAGAGACAACTTCTTGAAATTTTTTATAAAGTCTTGATTTTATGTTTTTAGCCTGGATAGCTCTTTGGTAAACCAAGGGGCTTCCCAGATATAATCGGACAAGAATATGGGACACAAGAATCAAAAAAGAGTGTGTCAAGTACATTATAGAAAATGTTTGTGCCTTTCATAACGTCAGTGCACAAGTACAGAGCGGACCAATCGAAATCCCTAATCAGGCTATTAAGCTTCGTAAACTCGGCCTTACGAAAGCAGCGGACACGTTTAGAAAGCTTATCTGATCGATCCAATACAGAAGGTCCAATATCGACCGATACTTCGAAAGTAGGATGGTAGGAGTCTTCAGGTATAGTGAGCGGAAGGGCTCGGTTAACAACGCTATGGTCGGATCCGAGACGAAGCACAGATCGAGCAATCGACCCAAGGAATTTTTCACATGGTTGACTTGAGACAGGGACAGGTCTAGCAAGCCGTCAATAAAGTCATGTCGTGATATGGGCACAAGGTTATTCGACTCGTTTACCGAAGACCAAACAGTGCCTGGCAAATTGAAATCCCCCAGAACTATCATGTGGTCTTTATCTGATAGCGAGGAAGAAACAGTTTTAAAGCGGACAGGTGCTGCTCGTATATAGAGATATCCTAAGACGGTGGAAAGTACGAGCAGGTAATGAAAATAGAAAAGGCTGGAAGAATCAGTTTTATGCACAGGAATCCAGGTCTTGTTGAACCTGGAATATGAAATGTTCCGACGTGAAGTTAGAGTCCACTGCGATGAGGACCCCTCCTCCACGTCGAGACAAACGGTCATTTCTAAATATTGTGTACCGATCTGCCAAAACTTCGGAACTAAGGATGTCCGGTTTTTAACCAGGTTTCAGTTAACACAATAATATGGGACAAAAATGTGAAACTTTCAAGATAGAGAGTGCTGAGCTTAGTACGTAAGCCTCTAGCATTCTGGTAAGTAATCAAAAAGAGAGGAAACTAGATTTTTTGGATGGGTGGAAGTAGAGCGGGAAGATGAGGATGGAGCACTGGTCTGACTGCCGGGGAGAGTTATGGGGGCCTGTTCTTCTTCTTAGCCTTATACTCTTTCACAACCAAATGCTCCGGCCAAAAAATTGGCAGAGCAAATGGTGTCGAAATGAGATTGGGAGACGCTTATCTTAAAAGAAGCTATCTCCCTGGCATAAGCGAAATTAAACTTCTCCACCTTTAGGCCTTCGGCTTTTATTTTGCTTTGTATAAAAGCAGTTACATCATTAAATGTGATTTTGGTGGGACACCCACCAGTGGTTTTGCCACTACAGGTGCGGTACCTGTGATGGCAATATCCGGTGGTCCCGGACGTTCAACAACTGGTGGGTTCGTAATCGATGGGATGGCTATGGAGTTTGGTACGGACTCTACGGACACGGACGCTATAGTCGGCTGCATGTTCTCCGAGACGATGCATTCGGCTACCGAATATGCATCACCAGCAGCGATCGTTGCCCCTTGGGTGGCAAGCGAAATCAACCGCTGCACTGGCGTAGTTGTCGGAGTTAGTTTTTCAGATGACGGCGGGCATGAGGCAGATGGCACTTGCAAGGTTGCTTAATCCCGTGGACTTCGTGCCCCGCGGAGAATCAGCTATAAACTGCTGAACTGAGTGTCCATGGCTAAGAGCCGATCGTATTGCTTTTAAAGCCTCCTTAAAGCCACTCCTCGTCTGCCTCATAAACGAGCGCATTTCGCTTTCTTTTACCGCACGGCAATCCTCGCAACTATAATGCAAGCCGTTCCGTTGTGAGATGGCATCACCCACACGGCCAGAAATACCTGCACACTTTGCGTGCAAATAGCAATCAGACCACAGTGCAAGCAGTTTCTAAAAGCTATGCTTAAAGAAGAAATGGAAAAAAAAAAAGAGAAAGAAATACTGCAACAGCTTGTAAGTGAGAGAGAGCTACTGCACAAAAAAGTTTATAAGCGAGAGAGAAAAAGAACAGTTAGTTTGGCTGATAGAGAGAGAGAGTTGCTAGAAAAAAAGCTAAAAAAAGAGCGGCCAAATGTATTTTCTTAATTTACTGTAAGCCGTCAGCCACTTGGGTGATACAGGGGGAATCACGGATGACGGTCCGACCCCGTGACAACTGTACTCTCCGGACGGGGGCAGGGTTGCCTGGGGCTGGGGGCTTGCCCCAACCCGATGCTACCACGCTCCGGTTCTATGACGCAGTGGGATCGCGGGCGGTCCGTCACCTGCCGTAACTGTACACACCAGTGGAAGTGCGACTATACTCTCCCGTGAGGGCGGCTGGTAACAGGTCCTTGGTACGGTCAGGTCTCTGCCAAGGATGCTGGCTAATGGTAGTCGGGCGGAGAGAAGAAAACTCTCAGTGTAATTACCCCAATCCTAGGTGGAACAGCATGCGCTGATGGACGCGTGGCCGAGGGGGTGCTCGGTCGTTAGTATGCGAACTCTGGATACCTGCCGACCTCCAGTTTAAATCAGGCTTCCCGGGGCACGCAGGCTATGCCTCGGGTGACTTACCCCTTCCCGCCTACTCGTAGGACCAACAATGCCTAAATTACCTAATATTACAAAACAAACCGCAAAGGAGCTCGGTACTCCTCTTAAAGAACCGGAGGGAAAACCATCGCTCTACATCAACGCCTGGGAAACCAGGTCCAAAGAAGACGGGGAAGGAGACTAAGTCGGTCCACCATCTTCCGGCGGAAACCGCTGCGAGGAGGGCTCCGATAAGCCAATCGGGCTCATCCACGTCGGGGGCACCGGGGTCAAACCGGTCATCGAGGTGGCTGCCAAGCAGAGCGTTATCGCGGCTGGTAAGCGCCTCGCGACCGGGGAAACCCCGTCAACCTCGGCAGGCGGCGGGTCTGCAGGCCAAGGAGGCAAGCCATCCTACCAGGACAGGAGGCGTGCTGCATTTATACTGGCCAACGAAGATCCGGAGTATGTGGCATCGGCGAAGGGGATGGGCCAGCTCAATCATCCCAAACTTCCAGCCAGCCAAAACCGGAAAGGGAGCAGCCAAGCCCCCGAACAAGCGGCAACGCTCGGCGGAAGACAACGCCATACAGCCAGGCCAAGCCCAGCAAGCCAAGCGGGTGAAGACGCACCTGACCAACAGGTCTTTTGCGGAGGTGGCGATGGGCAAAACCCTAGTTGGCGTCCTAGATAGGGGCGCCAAGGATGGCAATGTCCCCCGTGACAAGTGGCACCTGGTGAAGGCAGAGCTCCAGGACCGCTTCCTGGAGGAGCTTGCCGAGAACGGTGGACCCCGCCCAAATGTGAGGACGCCGGGTGGCATCAGGGCATGGTGAAAGCCATCGCCTGCCAAGATGCACGCTCGGCGGCCCCTACATGAAGGCGGTGGCGGCGCTCGAGGAAGTTTATCCGGTAGCCAAACTGGAGGCCGTACGCTGGGAAGACGTCCCAAGCAGACCGAGAACTGCAAAGCGTTTTGCTCCCAAATTTGCAGAACAATGAAGATTCTCGGCGGTGAGCCTTCAGGGGCCAGGAGCCCCCACCTTCCATGTGCCGATTGGAACATGGGTCAGGTCCAGGAGACCCGCCTTCACATGCGCCCGACAGATAATCCTCGTCGCAGACTGCGAGGCCAAGGACATCGGCCTATTAGTGGGATGCGACGCCAACGCTCACCACAGTCAGTGGGGAAGCACCGACACAAACGAACGGGGTGAGTTCCTTTTTAACTACTTACTGACCACACAGATGGTCATCTTAAACCGTGGGGATGATCCCACTTTCATTATTAAGAACCGCAAGGAGGTCCTGGACCTTACGCTTGCCTCTCATACACTGCAGGATAACATAAAATCCTGGAGGGTCCTCGAAGAACACTCCTTCTCGGACCACAGGTACGTGGAAACTGTCTTCACGTTCACCATACCGAGACCAGCCCAGTTCCGTAACCTCAGGCGGACTAACTGGACACACTATGTGGACTTTCTTTGCCAAACTCTCCCTGAGACCCCATCTAGGGAGGATATCTCAGGGGTGACCACGACTCGTCTGGTAAAGGTTTTTACCGACGCCTGCAACGCATCGCTTGACAAAGCCTGTCCACCCGACAAAACCAGAGGTCGGAAGAAACCGGCATGGTGGACTCCGACGCTGGGAGACCTCCGGAAATCCTCACGGAGACTTTTTAACAAAGCGAAAGCTCTTAACGATGAGCAGAACTGGACCGAATACAAGGCAAGTCTGTCAACATACAACAAAGAACTCAGGAAAGCCAAACGCGCGTCGTGGCGTAAGTTCTGCACCGAAATCGAAACAACTCCGAAGCCTCGCGCTTACGCAAAGTACTCTCGAAATCTGGGGTATTTGAGGAAAGCCGACCAATCCTGGACGACGTCCAGTTCCGAGTCGCTAAACCTCCTTCTTCAGTACACATTTCCCAGGATGCGCTGTAAACAGACCAACCTACAGAGCGCATTCCTTCCAATGTCACAGGTTCCATTCTGAACCTGTTAAGTCAGGAGAATATATCCTGGGCAATCAAAAGCTTCAAGCCCTACAAATCCGCGGGACCAGACGGCATCATCCCAGCCCAGCTGATCCAAGCCGGACAAAGAGCCATAAATTGGCTCAAACGGATTTACGAGGGATTTTTCTCCCACGGACAAATCCCGGAGACATGGCTTCGGGCCAAAGTTGTCTTCATACCCAAGGCAGGCAAGCCCTCGCACACTGCCCCTAAAGATTTCAAACCAATAAGCCTGTCGTCCTTCCTCCTGAAGGCGATGGAACGACTTTTAAGTCTGCATCTCAGGGCGACCATATCGCCGAATCAAATCTCTGATTCTCATGCCTATCGGAGGGGAAGATCCACCGAAACGGCCCTACACGCGATCACATCGATCATCGAATCGTCCCTCAGGTGCAAGGAATATACCCTGGTAGCCTTTCCTTGACATAGAAGGGGCTTTCAATAACATCATCCCGTCCGCCATCACGAGAGCACTGACTGACCTGGGGTTGACTCCCGGACGGTGAGTCTCATCGACCAGATGCTGCAATGCAGGACCGTTAAGGCATCACTGGGGACGTCAACGTCTACCAGGTTTGTCAACAGAGGCACCCCGCAGGGCGGAGTCCTCTCGCCCTTCCTATGGAACGTAGCAGTGAATGTACTGCTGCGGGAGATAGAGGGTGGCGGATGCCGCGTGGTGGCGTATGCGGATGACGTCGCTATAGCATTCTCTGGGAAGTTTCCACAGACCCTATGCGAGTGCATGACAAGCACTCTCACAAAACTGTCAGAATGGGCGGCCAAATGTGGGCTAAGTGCTAACCCATCTAAGACGGAACTTGTACTATTCACCAGGAAATACAAGATTCCGACACTTACCCCACCGAAACTATGCGGAGAGCCGCTAGTTTTCAGCAACCAAGCCAAATACCTTGGCCTTATCCTCGATAGGAAGCTCGACTGGAAGCTGAGCATAGAGGACAGGGTGAAGAAGGCCACAGTAGCCCTCTACACCTGCAGAAAAACCATCGGTCTAAAGTGGGGCATGACCCCGTGCATAGTCCGATGACTATACACCGCCATCATACGACCAATCCTGATCTACGGGATAGTGGTCTGGTGGCCAGCCCTGACAAGAAAACTTGTCTTGACAAACTCACAAGAGTCCAACGCATGGCAGAGCTATGCATAACGGGCGGACTTCGCACTACCCCAAGTGAAGCCCTCGATACCATGTTGTACCTTCGACCTGTAGAACTTATGGGGAAAAAGGTTGCAACACTCTCCGCCCTTAGAATGAGGGAATCCAACCTGTGGGAAACCACCACGATTGGCCATTCGGGAATACTAATAAAACTCCTGCAACTTCCAGAGAGGACAGACTACTGCATCCCAAGTGACTACCTCTCGACGCCTTTCCAGGTATCCATCCCGCACAGGGAGGACTGGGAGAGGGGCGAACCTGGACCTGCGAACGCGATCCACTTCTACACTGATGGCTCAAAAATTAGACGGCCGCGTGGGGGGGGGCGTCTTCTGCGACGAGCTCAACATCAGTCTCTGCTTCAGACTTCCGGACCACTGTAGCGTGTTCCAGGCAGAGGTCTTAGCCATCAAGGAGGCCATTTCCATCGTCTCCAAACTTTCTTTAGACGGACACTCAGTGTGCGTCTTCTCGACAAGCCAAGCAGCCCTAAAGGCTCTTGGCTCTATTTCGTCAAACTCAGCGACCGTCAACGACTGCCGCAGGTCTCTAAATGAGACCGCAGAACAGCTAGATCTCTCCCTAATATGGGTCCCTGGACATAGGGACATTGTCGGGAACGATGCCGCCGACGAGCTAGCTAGGCAGGGGCACTACTGTACCTCTCCTTCCGGAGAGGGAGCAAGTGGCGATGCCTTTAGCTACGTGCAGGCTATTAACGCACGAGGCTTTTCGAGCAAATTGCTGACAGGCGATGGCAGCTGACCATCACATGCAGAACTTCAAGAGCGATTTGGCCAAATCGTTCGAAAAATCGCTCGGAAGAGCTTTATAGACTCAGCAGAGCACATTGCTCCGCCGTCACCCGAGCCATCACGGGGCACTGGCAGATCGGCACACACGCTGCACGACTGTCGATCCCTCACAACAACTTCTGCAGAAGTTGTAGGGACGAGGAGGAGGGAGGCGTCGGTTCACCACTTCTTCTGTCTCTGCCCGGCCCTGGGAAACCGAAGACTACGGTTCATCGGGGCCCCTTTCCCTTACAGATATTTCGGACCTTTCCGAAACCAAACCGGGGACTCTGTCCAAATACATCCAAGCCACCGGATGGGACTGCCCTTAGCTCGGCACTAAGTTGCTCACCACGGTTGAGGCCAGCAAAGGGGCTCGCGCCCATGCGGCATCACAATGGTCCACTAACTGGACCAAGTGAGCGGGGGGGAGGTCTCTCCCCTCCGCTACCGCCTTAACCTAACCTAACCTAAGTAAATTAACAAAAAACAATTAAGGTCGCACAAAATTGCCGTTAAAACGTCGTAATTTTATACCCAAAAACTCAGTCATGCACCCATGTGATTTTTGAATTGAAAAACAGTTTTATCCGTTTTTTATTTTTAAATTTTTTAGGCCATCTGTCATATACATCTGCATTACTTCTCAAAACAACACGCGTACGCTAAAAAAAACAGGTGTGGTCACTACAAAGAGAACGAACGAAATTCATCATTCATCATTGCGGATGTAAATGATATCCTGCGGATCATTTACTTTTAGTCTTAAAAAACTCTTAAGTCTTTGACATCATGGCGGTCATGCATAAGGACGGAATACGCACTACCCCAAATAAAAGCCCACGATAAATGTTGATAAAGAATATATATAGATATGGGGCGGAAATGTTTCCTTATGTCCGTTGCATATATGCAGAGAGATAAAACCTATATGTATTCGCCCTAGTATATGTCCTTTAACCGTTTGTCCACAAGTTTTGCAAGATTTTTGGTTTAGTGGTCATTTTTTTTCAAAAATAATAAATATCCATATTATTCACCAGGAAAAAGAGAGGGGGCGATTTTTGACCTGCAAACGCGATCCACATAACATCTACACTGATGTCTCAAATGTATTTTATTTAATTGGGTGGGGGCGTTTTCTGTAATTTTAAACTCAACCGAAGTCTCGACTTCAGACATCAGGCTCAATGTATGGATAATGGATTTTCGTAGCAATCTGCATTTATCTGCATACTTTGACTCCCAAAACCCTTTAGACTAAAAAAACAAATACCACCTGAAAATAAAACTTCCACCACAGGCACTTGGTACAATTTCGTCAAACAAGCGACAGATCAACGGTGAAAACAACCGAAATTACATTATATCTGCAGATGTCTGATAATTTTCCGATATTTCCCAAAAAGGGAATTTGGGACTATTTCCGCCGATTCTTATTGTAGATTATTTTTTTACATAACAAAAAAAAATTAATTTTGGCGCTCAAAAGTTCCATCATTTTTTTGGGTATTGGGCTTTAATGGACGAGACATTCGAGCCCAAATTGCTGACTAAACCAATATCTGACTATAGTGCAGAATTCAATTTTTTTGTTCATAACGTTCGAAATGGTTGTTAGATTTTCTGTTTCTTTATAGATTTTAAAGCAGATTTTTTTTATGTAATCCGTAATACTACTTTTCAGGGCACGTCTAATCACCGCATATAAAAATTAAAAAACACAGCGAATTCTGCAGAATCGATAGGGACGAGGAAATGGGGAGTCGATGGCATGAAACATACAAATCATAATTACGTTTACCATTGTTAACCATGTCATTTTTTTTTTAAATTTAAAAAAATTCCACCCATTTTTGTAAATTCAGCAATTTTTGTCTGAAATAGGCGTTAAACAAAAGGTTCAATGATTCGCTCGCTAGTGATTCATCAAGTTTACATTTTACACTTAAAATTATTTATGTATGCGTATATTTATGTAAAAATATAATGTGGATGCATTTTTTATACTTATCATTGAAAAATAAACCGAAGAAAGCAGTGAAACAAACCATAAATTATATATTTTATTACACAATTATTAAGCATGCTCTCGAGGTTTACTTAAAAAAAAAGTGAACTTCGTTTTGTTAATTATTTAAATAATTATATTAATTAATATATTAAGTCCTGAGTTTTTTTTTTAGTAGACGCTGAAACAATTTGCGCAAATGACAATCTCTAAGCGTCCAATTTTTTTGAATTCTATACATGCATACATGACATGCGTTTCATTTTCCATATACATACCAGAATTTTGCTTTATTGGAGAGAGATAGAGAGAGAGAGAATCAGGAGGCTAGCTGTTGAAAATTTTTTTCATCATTTGTCGAACTAACATATCTAGGTGGAACCGGCGGTGACTATATCCTTTCATTAAAGGCAATAAATAGGGATAATTTTGCTTTTAATGCACCTTTTGGACGACCAATTAATAAAGCAATATCTAAAATTGGTTAGTTTTTGAAACTCAAGTAACTTGTGACGCAGGCGTTTTGTTTTATCTCAGGAAAACTTCAAACAACTCTTCATGGGTAATGCTTCCCCTCCATCCCTATAAAAAAGTATGAAACTGTATAATTGACCATGGCAAAAACAAGGATGTTCTAGATTGCCGTGGACGTGATTGGCGCAGAAAGCAAATGAATAATGAATTAGCGTCGGGTCATCATATGATTTTTGAACAATTAACGACGCACGAACATTCTAGGTCAAAGAAAGAACCGTAACATAAGTGTCTTTAGCATCCATGTACACCACTCCGTGCCAATATTCATCTAAAACAAAAACTTGACCAGGACTAAACCATGAAGAATGATAATCCTATATTTATGGAGTTAAAATATTCCATAAATCGACAGAAAATCTACTCAAAATGGGAGATGCATACGGATCGTTAATGCCTATACTCAAGTGAAGTACGGTAACCTGTTTTAAAAAAGCGTAGCATGGTCATATAGTCCCAAGGATCAGCACTTATATAATCCTCCATCGCATTTTCATTAACTTTTATCTGCATCTAAATGTATAAAAAACAAAAAAAAACAAAGGAATTAATTAAGAGCTGAAGCAAAAACTTAACTTTCGTTTTTATAGGCGAAAAGCTTATGTCAGGAATTTGTTAAAAATAAGCTAACAATTTTAATTATTAAAGAATAAATTATCCCAATTTCAAATTGAATGGAATAACCATTTCGCAATTAAAATTAAAGAGCGTCGAAATCCGATTCGACAGACAATTGGCTAAAAACTACAAAGTTAGTTTTACATAATTTAATTTTTATGAAAATGGAGAATTTCAGGAGACAACATGGAATATCTTTACAAAAATTTGCCAACGAAATTATTTCAAACAAAACAAAAATGTGATGTCGCCGTGAACGCACCAAACTACCGATAAGTATATTTAATGTTGCTATAACAGATGGGATATGTTTCAAAAAAATTTTTTCTTTGTATTTTCGAGCGGTAGTAATGATCCACATCTATGGTGAATCTGTCCTTGTATCTACAAAATAAAATCCAGTCAGTATCCGGGCGTTTCTCCGAACAACTTCAGTACGGGTAAAAACAACGTTCATTTCATTTGAGGGGTGGGGTGCCCGCTAGGACGCAAGCTGTAACAATTTATTGCAATCGTATAAAACGATTTGATCTGAATCAAATTCTTGTTCTGGTAGATATGATTCTATTTCTTGATACTTCGTTGTTCGCTCGAAAATTTTGGATTTAAATCTTTTCAAGGGAACGGAAGGCGAGTGCATACTAATTGATGTTGTTCACGTGCAATTTCTTGTTCTTCTTCAATCCTTCCATTTTTACCACAAATACGTATCCTTTTTGCAATATAGCTTACGGGGGAAAAAATTTGCTATCGTCTTTTTCGACGGCATTGTTAAATAAACTTAGTTAAACAACAATTCAGATAAAATTTTTTCAAAACTCAAATTTTCAAAATTTTAAATTGGACAAATTTATTTAAATGTTCGAGAAAATTTTTTTTATTCCAAGTCTGTTGCGTTTTTGTTAACTATTAAAAAAACTTTTTTTTTCATTTTTTTTAACATAAAATTTTTATACATAGCTGACATATGTACATCTATTTTGACAACATGTCGACTCAATGTGATTGAGAAGCACGAAGTCCATTTAGATTTTGTTTACCACGTTTTATATACTTTTAAAGGTCAGAGATGCGAGTATTGATTAATAGAATCCGGAATACGAATCGGAAAAAGCCGTTGAAAAGTTTAAATACATACCACCTTGAATTTTTTACATATATAGATGATATTCTAATATATAAAAATAAGTCGGGATTGCCCGGTGGCTCTGTACATAACTCCAGAACCACGAGGCTACACTCGGTTTCATCATTCGTTTTAAAGGATACTATCACCGTGAGAATGATATTAAAGAAAATTCACGAAAATTTTAATAGAAAATCGGGAAAATGTATTTGTATTATCTACTATATACTAAATAGAGCGCCATCTATGATACATAGCATGTACGATAAACCAATATTTAAAAGTAGGCGCCGGTGCGTAATACATTGCTTGACAGCTACTCATTATTCATCTGCTCAGTTAATTTCAGACAAACCGGGATTTTTTCACTGTGAAAATAAATTTAAAAATGTTATTCGTTTCCTCATGAACTAACACAAAACCATCAAATCAATCACGTGTATTGTGAAACAGGCATTTGTCTTTAATATGGTAAGTTGAACTGTAAAAATGATGTCGATCAAATTTGAGGTTGAATTCACCACTCTGTCCACACCCAAAATGTTTTAAGACGACGTTCGAACATCGGACGTTCGAACATCTATTCCGCACAAGACATGCAAGCCAGCAAGTTTTTGTATTTACAGAATCATAATAGAAAGACAAAACATAATAAGAGAACACTTGAGGACACGAAGATAATTGGCATCATACAATCGCTTGGCATTCCAATATGATCCCAGTGCGAACTACAGTGATGATGAAAATTTAGATATTGGACCAATGACGACTATATGCCGGGTTTGCAATGCGTTAAAGTTCAAAAGAGAAACGGCTGGACTGTGCTGCGCAAGTAAAAAAGTCAAACTGGATCCATTATTTACACCACCACAGCCAGTGAAACCATTGTTCGATGGAAGTGATCCATTTTCCAGCCATTTTTCTTCAGCCTCATCCTTGAATCCGTTAACTGCTTTTCGCATTTTGACTTCCTTTGGAGCTAATAATCAATTCGATTAGGCGATTTCATGCCGACTTCAAGGTAAAAAGATACTTCAGTTGAAACCAATCACAACACCAACACAATGAATTGCAACACGTAACAACTACATATACACCACACACTTTACCATAAAACGATCAGAAGTTATACCGTATTCTTCAACAAATGATTGTTTGAAATTAAATATATAAAACAAAAATATCATTTGCGATGGTTCAATGGTGCCATGACCAGATGAACCGCTTTTCTTTAAATTTCCAAATATACTTCATTGCGTCGATTGGATCATCTGAATGTGCGGTGCAATAATACAGGGACCTGACAACATTCAAAATCTGGTAGAGACGAATATTGAACAGTTACATGAATTTTTCACGCAAATAATGCTGTGGTTTTCCTTTCAAAACAGCATTGGAACAAAGTTTCGGATACGCCACAAATTTGTCATAAGAGCGGATTTTGTACCCCAACAGGTGAACATGTGCGAAGATTTCAATGCACCCACCGTTAATGATGTTGTCTCAATTATTGTTGGCGATCAAACAAGACGCGTGATTTGTCGGTCAGCGAAGAAAAAATAAATTTATATGCTAAATGGGATTGTACATCGTTTGTTCGATTCGTTGCACATATCCAATCATTTATTGGCAATCTAATAGACGGATACATCACGTTGAAGATGGTCGATCCAATTACAGGTACAATATTCACACAATAATTATTTTTGGTCATTGGTTTCCATTAACAATTCATTTAATTTTGCAAAAAGGCATTTCAACGAATAAAAACAAAATTGCAATGAATTACTATGCGATTCATATGATGATTCGTAACAAAAGGAAAATGTCATTCTAAGTTTGCCGTCGGCTATTTTAATTCGCTGTCGACATTTTGTTGTTAAAGGGTCGAGACCGATTTTTTAGCGTATATCCGATTCAATCAGTTTAAAAATAATGTTGAGATAGGATCTATATACAACATTTACATGATGCTATTCATTCAGATGGTGATGTTCAAAATATTGGACGTCTGACGATCATCCCATCATCAAAATCAAGTTGATTTCAAACATGCACGAATACGCTCAAGACGCTATGACGTACGTAAAAATTATTTTGGAACACCGGATTACAAAAATTACGTTCACTGCAATCCGAAGTGGAAGAGAAATTGAACGTGAAAAATTGGAAATATCAATACAAAACATAAAAGTTCGCCATGACATATTCGCCTATGATTATTTCAGCAAAAACTCAAGTAGTCCATATGGATGTCCATATTAAGTTTCGATTTTGGGTGACACACGATTTATATGTACTCGGTGGAATGGAGAAGCTTTGGACACCCGCAATATAAAGATCTCCATTTGGTTGTTGAACAAATTACGTTCAAATAAGTGGATGACATCATATCATTTCTGAAATTCCTGATCCAGTCCTGATCCCCACCTACGTCGACATTGTGACGACACAGATGCCGCATTGACCGTGCGGTATTTTAAATCCATTATCGTTTTTTGAAAATGGCTGAACTACCAAAAAGGCGTTAAACAAAGAAGCTGACTCAAAATTTGAAACGGATAATTTGCGAACACGTCATAACGCTTCGATTCAGTATTTACTTTGGATTCTGTTTATTGACTGCTTATGCGTGTAGTTCAACTAATAACACTTCATTTTTGTAATCGAAATGAAATTTTTCCTTTTCAAATATAAAACAAAAAAAAAAATTGTTTTCATCTTTTAATCCCCAAAACTAAATGTTACATAAAACGAATCTTAAAATGGCGAAACAATTTCGCCGGGTTTTCTAATAATAATATAAAAATGATCCGACAAAAAAAAACACATTTCCAATCTCGCAGATATGGTATTGATATGGTAATACAAATCCTTCTTTTTCTATCTTAAATATTGCTAAACAAATTTCATATTTTAAGCGGCGGAAATAGCGGTATATTTTCAAATACACTTGTATTGAAGTGGTATCACAAGAGTTTAGACAGGAAGTTTGGTTGCTCTAGTTTTTATAGTCTCTGAGATTCAGGCGCTCATCTGGACGAATGGGCAAAACCATTTTTAGAAAGAGCGAAAGGGCTCCGATGATCCCAAAAACCAGGTTCTGGATCTGATAGACATGGCATTTTTGAAATGCCTCATTTTCATTTTTTGTTAGTTTCCCAAAAAATGCCTGGACAGATTTGCGAAAAATATATGTTCATATATAAATATCATCCGTTGCGAAATTTTAAATCCGTACTCGAAGATATCAGATAAAGTCTGAACAAAAAATTGGATTGTTTAGCTCGAAGGAAGGTTTTTGACCCACTGGGCGACAAGCCAGGCGGACAGACAGACGGCTGGACGGACAGACAGTGATGGCTATGTCGACTCGCCACTTGAAGGGATCAAATATATATATTTACAAATGCAGAATCATGGCGTCCTTTATTGTCCGGATATGGATGTATGAATTTGACTGTTGCGGATAGGTTCATTAGTCCTTCAAACCGGGGGTGTTCATTAGCAAAGGCATCGTTCTCCGACGTCCTCTTGAAGGCATCAAAAAGTGATGGCGAACCCGGGTTGTTAGGTATTTTCTCGTCGCCCGGCCATCTCAGAGAGATATTTTAGTGTTTAAAAGTTGCCAAACGGTTTCTGTCGCATTTGCTGAAATCTGCCAATGTTGGTGATGCCGAGTTTTACTGTATGTTCCGCACCCAGACAGTGACCTGAAATTTCTACTAACATTCTGCAGTTCTTCAGAGGAACGTACACAAATTAGTGGTGGAATTTTCAACTGTTTTGAAAATGGTTTTACAGACTCTTTTGGCTGCATTTGTCATCCACCTGCCTACATCATGTTTGTCAACCCGTCTCTCCAAATCGAGGCAGAGTGTTTTTGAACGGGACAGGCAGGATAGGCACTAGAAGCTTTAAATGCCAATTTTGTTGCTATCTCATTGGCTTGGATGCCTTTGTGCTCGTCTTTGAAAATTCATTTCATTCTTGTATCTTAATGCCCCCCTCGGCGAACTACCATCTTGCCGTGATGAGGGGGCTTAGTAAGCGTAAGGACCCCGAGAGCTATACCGGCGGCAGCACATGCTGCCAGAAGGGCCACCCAAGCCGGGCAGGTCAAGGGCGAGCGCCGAAGCCAAGAGTAGTTTCACCCTGGCGGTAGGGCTAAAACGCATCGTTCAATGGGAATGTCCGTTAACGAATTAACAGTTACGGTGCAGGGAGTCGGAGACCCAGTACCGGCGGTGATTGGGGGTGCGAGCGCAGGCCCCGGCGTCGATATCCTGCGACTGCAGGAACCCCGAGTTGGCAGTGGAGAGCTTGGCTGCCAGCTCGTATAATGCCACAAGCGGGAGGAGGATCCGCAGGCAGAAGGGGACGATCGAGGATCTGGAACCGGGAACCAGCGACGGAAGCTTCGTCTTCACTGGCCCCTCAGTGTCGGAGGCAGAGTTGGCCAAGGCCTTCTCGCCTTGGACAGAGCGAGGAGCTGCCGAGGGCGGAGCCGCAAGTCACGGTTCCCACCATCCAGGTCGACTCGAGTCCACTACCTGGGACGGAGGATGAGGCTCAAACCCGACGCAAACGGTTTTCGGGATACAGGGCATCGGTGAAATACCTTCGTGGTATGAGCCAAAGGCCCCCGAAACGCTGACCGCGAGGGAAAGGAGCCTTAGGAAAAAGCACGAGCAGAACGTGCGGAGGTACGAGCGGCTGAACGGAGTCGCTCCTGCCAACGGAGACCAGTCCCCCAAGCGTACACGCGACGGTGGCAGAGGACCCCAAGCCATCGTCTTCACCGTCAGCAGCAGCTGGCACGAAGACGATGTTGGACCAACCCTCAACGTCATCGTCTGCGAACTCGCGAGGGAGAAAGGGGAAGAAGGTATCCGGGAAGCAGAGGGAGAAGACCACACCTCAACCGCAGAACACGGCAAGCGCCAAGGTACCACCAACGCCCTCTGTACAGAAGGCAACGGTGGAACCGACTGGTCGAGAGCCAAGGTTCAAGCGGCAGAGAACGGATGACTCCGTAAGAGCCTCCGAGCCGAAGAAGGCGAAACCAGAGGACATCCTGGCAAGCCTAGGAGCACCGCCTGAGCTACAGACGGCCATAATCGACCGAAGCCACCCGGAAGGGAAAATATCGGACGCAAATTGGCTGAAGGCGGAATCGGAGATCCTGACCGCCATGAAGATGCCATTGTTCGCGCAGACAACCCGTTTGTCTGCGAGTTCAAGGGCATCAAGTTGTATAAGGGAGCCAAAGCAGTGGCCTGTGGTAACGCAGAAACTCTTGAGTTTCTCAAAACCACGGTTCAAGGTTTTGGTGAACTTTGGCCAGGAGCGGCTCTTTGCGTGGTCCCCATCGATGAGATTCCCAGGAGAACGATCATGAAGGTGTGGATTCCTCCCCAATAAAGGCGGATGAGGACACACTTGTCCTGATCAAGGCACAGAACCGGATCCTGGGAACGTCGGACTGGACCATCACACGGGCGATAGCGCGAGACAAGGGGAACGGCAAGGAACTTTGGATCAGTATTGGTCAAAGCCTTGCCTTGAAAAACTGCCGCATATCTTTTGGTATTTTTGGTATGGTAGTACCGCGACACCCCAGGTCCTGGCATGAAGGTGGTGCAGATTAACCGCATCACCCCATCGGCGGACCTGCTGCGGAACATGGACGATGAAAGGTGGTGCAGAATTGGACCGTTAAGGGAGGGGTTCGGGGACTGAACGGTCGCGGATACCGCCTTCACGCCACACCCCGTGGGTAAGCCAAGAACCTGTATCGTGGTAAGAAGCGAGCTTAATGTTCTGTTTTCTTGCAGGTACAGCATCCGGACCTAACGGTGGCACTATGTGAGAGGAAGGACGGGAAAACCTATACCTGGCCTCGGCATACCTGCCGTACGAGGAAGAGGACCCACCCTCGGGGATGTCAGGGCCCCTAATCCACCAAGCGCGGAAAGAGGGTCTCGACATCGTCCTAGGTTGCGATGCGAATGCCCACCACTCCCTTTGGGGAAGCACGGGCACAAATTCCAGAGGAGAGTCGCTGTTCGAGTACATTCTGTCCACAAATCTTGTTGTGTGCAACCGGGGAGACCACCCCACCTTCCGCAACAAGAACCGTGCAGAGGTTATTGATATAACACTTGCCTCGGACAGTGACTCCCTAACCATTGATGATTGGCATGTGTCCGGTGAGTGCTCCTTCTCGGACCACTACAGGATAGTGTTCAGCATCAAGTGGAACAGAGAAAGGCCGAAGGCCTACCGAAATCCCAAGCGGACAGACTGGAGCCGCTTCTCCGCAACCGTAAAGAAGGCACTACCCTCCCCACCGGAAGGGAACATCCTTCAAACGGAAGCACTAGAGGAAGCGGCTCAGAATGTCACTAAAAAGCCCTACAGGGGGCCTTCCTTGAATCTTGCCCGATCAGCCGACCTCCAAAGTCCAACCGCAACCCGTGGTGGACGCGGGAGCTGAGCGAAGTCAGGAGGGAGTCAAGGAGGCTCTTCAACAGGGCAAAAGTGGCAAACACACAGGAAAGCTGGGACGAATATCGTCGCAGCTTTAACACCTACAGGAACACCTGTAGGAAGGCGAAAAGGGAATCTTGGGCTGCCTTCTGCGATGCCATAGATGGTACCACAGAGGCTTCAAGGCTTCGACGGGTGCTATCAAAGGCGCCAACCACACCTGGACTGCTCCGCAACCAGGATGGTGTCTTTGCAGAAAACAGTCAGGAATCCCTAGAGCTCCTCATGAGCACCCACTTCCCGGGATGCTCAGATGTCACCGGTGACGAATCCAACGACATCAACGACACTGAGCCATACCGGGGAGAGGACACTGAGGATCTCATACGTGACATTATGGCACCAGACAAGATTATCTGGGCCATTAAATCCTTCGGTCCCTACAAGTCACCGGGGCCGGATGATGTACGACCAGCCATCTTGCAGGCAGTCTGCCTGCCCCTGCTACCATGGCTAAAGAAAATCTTCGAAGGATGTCTCCGAATTGGGTACGTTCCCCAAGCATGGAGTGGTCTTCATCCCCAAAGCCGGGAAGATAAACCACATCTCCCCAAGGACTACAGACCAATCAGTCTATCCTCTTTTTTTGTTGAAAACGATGGAAAGGCTGATCGATCTACACATAAGGACCAAACTCGATAGACAAGTGTTCAGCGGAGCTCAGCACGCCTACCTCAAAGGTAGATCAGTTGAGACCGCACTACACGAGGTTGTGGGAAGTATCGAAAAGACTCTCAGCCATAAGGAATATGCTTTGGCGGCCTTCCTAGACATAGAGGGAGCCTTCAACAACGTCTGGATCGAGTCAATAACGGCCGCACTGACCAAGATTGGCACACACCCGACGGTAACCTTATGGCTGGACAGCGTTCTCAGGAGCAGAAAGATCAGCGCTGGTCTCGGCACCTCCTCTTCAAGGAAGACGGTCACACGAGGTACTCCGCAGGGGGGTTATATCCCCTCTCCTGTGGAACTTAGTCCTCAACGACCTTCTTCTTCAGTTGGGGAGGAGCGGATACAAGGTTGTGGCCTATGCGGATGATCTAGTGATACTGGTAACGGGTAAGTTCCTACCTACAATCAGTGATCTTCTGGAATCTGCACTGGGAACGACCGCACCCCCAAAAGACAGAACTGGTGTTGTTCTCACGAAAATACAAGATACCAAACTTCAAACTACCAGCAATTGGTGGAACGACGCTTGAGTTATCGAAAGAAGCCAAGTATCTTGGTGTCATCCTAGACTCTAAACTCTCTTGGAAGAGAAACACGGAGGAAAGGAAGAAGAAAAAAAAAGGCAATGGCTGCTTTCTACATCTGTAGGAAGACCTTTGAACGGACATGGGGCTTACAACCGCACATCATCCATTGGATGTACACAGCGGTAATAAGACCCATTCTGACATATGGAAAGCTTGGTGTGGTGGGAAGCGGCCAACACCAAATCCCACCTCGAGAACCTCCGGAAAGTTCAGCGGACGGCATGCCTTGGAGTCACTGGATCCCTCAGATCCACCCCACAGGCTGCTCTGGACACCATGCTAAACCTGGAGCCCATAGACCTCCACCTTAAGTGCAAGGCTGAGACAAGGGCCGCGAGGTATTCAGCCGCGCGGTTCTTCAAGCCATTATGGCCACGCCACAATACTTCGTAAGGAGGAAAGTGGAACGGGCGAACGGAGCGACTACTGTGTCTCGGAGTTTTCATGGAAGAGAAATTTTAAAGGACACATACCGGAAAGAGAGGAATGGACGCGTAACGCTGCTCTTGGGCAGAACGTGCTCTCCATCTTCACTGACGGGTCAAAAAGACAGCCGAAGGGACAGGAGCTGGAATCTTCTCTGAAGAACTAGCAACCAACATATCCCTATGACTACCAGACTGGTGCAGTGTATTCGTGGCGGAGATATACGCAGTATGGCAAGCGGCAAAGTTGATATACACCTTGGAGATACCTCAGAGGAACATAGCAATCTGTGTTGACAGCCAAGCTGCTATCAAAACCCTGGTTTCCTGTAAAATCACGAGCAGACTCGTACGTGACACAGTGGACGCGCTAAACCAGATCGGAGCGCACTCAATCACACTCACGTGGGTCCCGGGTCACACCGACATCGCGGGCAACGAGAGTGCGGACGAGTGTGCCAGAAATGGATCGGCCAAACCACTGGCGGACGCAGTCAGCGATATACGGAGGCCTCTGCGAGACATCATCTCGCAGATGATGGGTCGAGCTAGAACGAGATCAGACAGACGGTGGAACGCAACACCCAACTGTGAGATCTCTCGCTCGCTCTGGCCCCACTATGACCGTAAACGCACTAAGACTCTCCTAGGTTTCAGGAAGAGTCAGGTGCGAACACTGACGGGAGTTATAACGGGGCACTGTGTCATCGGCCACATGGCCACTAGGTACAGATTGCCCCATCATGACTTCTGCCGCAGCTGCAGGGACGAGGAGGAAATAGAGAGCATCCAGCATCTTCTCTGTGGCTGTCCTGCACTCATGGAAAGGCGTCACCGAATACTCGGCAGCGCCTTTCACGAGGACTTGGATAGCCTGGCAAACATGCCTTTGGAGAGGCTGATGCTCTTTGTTGAGGCCTCGGGATGGTTCACGAAATCTTCCTAGGCGACGGACGTAATCCCATGACGAGTGTGGGCATCACAATGGGCAATTCTTGCCTCCGAGTGACCTAGACTTAGGTGGAGCAGCCCTATAAACCTAACCTAACCATCTTCATGCCAGCCTGCTGTCCCATACTATGCCCAGGCATTTAACTATTGGTTCACTTTTTGTTTTTGCAATCAGCCTAGTTTTGTCAACTTGTAGGGGATCCATGTCGGTACCTTCCAAAAAGAGGATAAGAGGATAAAATTGACCAAACATGCGAAAAACAGATTTTACCGTTTTGAACGTTGCTGGCCTAATGTTTTGAACCATGTTTACTTAATATGTAATTCCAATTTGTGTACCTTGTAACGAACCATAGGAACCATGGACCGCTACATTGTTTGCTTCATAATATACCCTACTTCCTTTAACAGAAGAACCATTGTACAGCTAGCATGAGTCACCAGAATAGTTATTAGAACCCTCGTCCGAAGCACAAATTCTAATCCACACCCTACACAAATAATCATATACAATCGCTCCTAGTAATACGACCACACTAAGAGAATTTGAGGACTCAGCTGTTCCAGACGATGTCGAGCACCAGGTGCCGGCATTAAAAAGAACAAGCCACCGGTCATAAATTAAATCACGTAACCCGCTTCGAACGCTATTTCAAGAAAATACCCCAAACACTAACCCAGTTTAAGACCAATTTTCAAGAATATAACTCGTTTAAAACTGCAAGCAAAGCAAAACGAGAAAGAACGTACGGAGTCGCTTCGAACGCGACTCTACTTTTATACCCGTACTCAGTCAGTACACATGTGATTTATGTGGAATTTCAAAATGTTTTATCAGTTTTTACATTTTACATTTTTGCTACATCTGTCATCGACATCTACATCTACATCATCTACATCAGTTCTCACAACAACACACGTACACTGCACGAGGCAGCATGTTTGAGTGTGAGTGTGCGTGTGAGAGAAGCTGCAGCAACAATCAACCCCAATAATTGACTTACGCCGCAAGAGGGTGGGGGATTGCTGCTGAAAATTCATTTCATCATTGTGGCTATAATAATGATCCGATCAGGACCAAATTCGGGAATCTGCTAGATATGGTCATTCTCTACAATACTGCATTTTTTTTTTTTTCTATCTTCAAAATTGTGGATTTTTCGTCTTTTGTGGGGGCGGAAGGGGGCGGGGCGAAATTTTGAAATACACTTGTTCAGGTTTGGTATCACAGGAGTCTTGGCCAAAAGTTTGGTTGCTCTAGCTCTTAAAGTCTCTGAGATCCAGGCGTTCATATTTACGAAAACCAAATCGACTCGATTTTTTGTGTGAGTGCGAAAGAGAGGAGCGAAGTTTTTCGTATATTTTCCTCTATTGTGGCTATATTAATGATCCGATCCGATTCAGATTTGGGCCCCTGATAGATATGGGCTGTCTCTATGATTCTGCATTTTTCGTTTTCTGTTATCTTCAAAATTGTGGACGCCACAGATGTGCGCCCTTTGTAGGGGCGGAAGTGGGCGGGGCGAAATTTTGAAACATTTTTCTAGGAGTGAGATATCACATCAGTTTGGAAAAAAGATTTGGTCTCTCTAGCTCTTATAGCATTCGAGCAATGGGCGACAAACAAGACGGACAGACGGACAGACAGCAATTAGCACAAATACAATATACCCTTTTACTCTTCGAGTACGGGTATAAAAACAGCGTCATCACCGGCGCTCCAAGTCACCGCGGATCCCTAATCCGGAACCAATTAACACGCGGAAAATAGACCCAAGGTCGAATTGCAAGTCTCCGCAGTCACGAAACACAGCACACCCGGATCACCAATCGTTGTAATGACCGCCGATTTCCCAAGGCCATCGACTACGGAAGCTCACCGACGCCCGACACATGGACGTTCACAGCAACAGCCACGCCGCTCACATGGAGGAAGATATTCGCACATCGTCCAGTTCCACGAATAGTTATCGCTATAATTTCTGAAACTGTTCGAGGAACGCGCGTTCTTGTATGGGCTAAGGAGCTCCTTCACCAGCGGCAGTGAATGGTCGCACCCTCGTCAATTAGCATCAGATTGGCGACATTCAGCAAATGCGTATCGCCAGCAGGAGTTTCTGACGTTTTACCTGTGTGAGGACCTATCTCAGGCTGAGATAGGCTCAGTCTGTCCAGTGTTTATACCTCTACAAGGAATTTGTAGATTGCCGGAACTTTAGGCGTGGGTGGAGGATGGTGGGGGGGGGGGGAAGTTGGCCGTGAGACCGAAAGAAGAGCTCTAGTTACGTTACCGTGTGGTGGTAGCCGTGGGAGAAATGTTCGTGCTGGCGAAATAAACGCTGACGATCGAGTTATTTTTGAATGGTCTTTATTAATATTTAATTGTTTGTGGTATTGTGTCGACGGGTGTGTGGGGGGAGAGAAGCGGTGAAGCGTCGATGTGGACGTCTGTTGAACTGCCGGTACTGGGCTAATGAACTGAAGCTAATTTTGCAGCGAAACCGTCCACTGCATTTGATAGGTGATGTTGTCGGACCAGTACCAGTGAGCCCACCGTGGGGCGCCATTGTCGGCGGCGGAGATTGTAGTGACGTGATTGTTCTTGAACTATCGCGAATACTTTTGAGTCGGGTTGCCTTAGTGTGGGCTGTGTCCGAGAGCTTCCTGTTTCCGGTGTAACTTTTTATACCCGTACTCGAAGAGTAAAAAGGGTATATTGTATTTAATGGTATTTGCTATCTGTCCGTCTTGTTTGTCGCCCATTGCTCGGAGACTATATGAGCTAGAGCAACAACATTTTTTCCAGACTGATGTTATATCTCACTTCTAGAAAAATGTCTTAAAATTTCGCCCCCGCCCACTTCCGCCCCGACAAAGGGCGCACATCTGTGGCGTCCACAATTTTGAATATAACAAAAAACTAATGCAGAATCATAGAGAAAGACCATATCTATCAGGGGCCCAAATCTGAATCGGATCGGATCATTAATATAGCCACAATAGACAAAACATAGGAAAAACTTCGCTCCCTCTCTTTCGCACTCACACAAAATCGAGTCGATTTGGTTTTTCGTACAAATGAACGCCTGGATCTCAGAGACTATAAGAGCTAGAGCAACCAAACTTTCTGCCAAGACTCCTGTGATACCATACCTGAACAAGTGTATTTCAAAATTTCGCCCCGCCCCTTCCGCCCACCCAAAAGACGAAAATCCACAATTTTGAAGATAGAAAAAAATAAAAATGCAGTATCGCAGTTCCCGAATTTGGTTCAGATCGGATCATTATTGTAGCCACAATGATCAAATGAATTTTCAGCAGCGATTTTCCTCTTGCCCCGCTCCCCTTGCGACGTAAGTCATTTATGGGGATGATATTCGCTCACACTCACACTCACGCTCTCACGCTCTGCCTCGTGCAGTGTCCGTGTGTTGTTGTGAGAAGTGATGTAGATGATGTAGATGTAGATGACAGACGTTGCAAAAAAATGTAAAATGTAAAAAACAGCCACGCCGCTCACATGGAGGAAGATATTCGCACATCGTCCAGTTCCACGAATAGTTATCGCTATCATTTCTGAAACTGTTCGAGGAACGCGCGTTCTTGTATGGGCTAAGGAGCTCCTTCACCAGCGGCAGTGAATGGTCGCACCCTCGTCAATTAGCATCAGATTGGCGACATTCAGCAAATGCGTATCGCCAGCAGGAGTTTCTGACGTTTTACCTGTGTGTGAGGACCTATCTCAGGCTGAGATAGGCTCAGTCTGTCCAGTGTTTATACCTCTACAAAGGAATTTGTAGATTGCCGGAACTTTAGGCGTGGGTGGAGGATGGTGGGGGTGGGGGGAAGTTGGCCGTGAGACCGAAAGAAGAGCTCTAGTTACGTTACCGTGTGGTGGTAGCCGTGGGAGAAATGTTCGTGCTGGCGAAATAAACGCTGACGATCGAGTTATTTTTGAATGGTCTTTATTAATATTTAATTGTTTGTGGTATTGTGTCGACGGGTGTGTGGGGGGAGAGAAGCGGTGAAGCGTCGATGTGGACGTCTGTTGAACTGCCGGTACTGGGCTAATGAACTGAAGCTAATTTTGCAGCGAAACCGTCCACTGCATTTGATAGGTGATGTTGTCGGACCAGTACCAGTGAGCCCACCGTGGGGCGCCATTGTCGGCGGCGGAGATTGTAGTGACGTGATTGTTCTTGAACTATCGCGAATACTTTTTTGAGTCGGGTTGCCTTAGTGTGGGCTGTGTCCGGAGAGCTTCCTGTTTCCGGTGTAACTTTTTATACCCGTACTCGAAGAGTAAAAGGGTATATTGTATTTGTGGTATTTGCTATCTGTCCGTCTTGTTTGTCGCCCATTGCTCGGAGACTATATGAGCTAGAGCAACAACATTTTTTTCCAGACTGATGTTATATCTCACTTCTAGAAAAATGTCTTAAAATTTCGCCCCGCCCACTTCCGCCCCGACAAAGGGCGCACATCTGTGGCGTCCACAATTTTGAATATAACAAAAAACTAATGCAGAATCATAGAGAAAGACCATATCTATCAGGGGCCCAAATCTGAATCGGATCGGATCATTAATATAGCCACAATAGACAAAAACATAGGAAAAAACTTCGCTCCCTCTCTTTCGCACTCACACAAAATCGAGTCGATTTGGTTTTTCGTACAAATGAACGCCTGGATCTCAGAGACTATAAGAGCTAGAGCAACCAAACTTTCTGCCAAGACTCCTGTGATACCAAACCTGAACAAGTGTATTGCAAAATTTCGCCCCGCCCCTTCCGCCCACCCAAAAGACGAAAATCCACAATTTTGAAGATAGAAAAAAAATAAAAATGCAGTATCGCAGTTCCCGAATTTGGTTCAGATCGGATCATTATTGTAGCCACAATGATCAAATGAATTTTCAGCAGCGATTTTCCTCTTGCCCCGCTCCCTTGCGACGTAAGTCATTTATGGGGATGATATTCGCTCACACTCACACTCACGCTCTCACGCTCTGCCTCGTGCAGTGTCCGTGTGTTGTTGTGAGAAGTGATGTAGATGATGTAGATGTAGATGACAGATGTTGCAAAAAATGTAAAATGTAAAACTGATAAAAACATTTTCAAATTCCACATGAATCACATGTGTACTGACTGAGTACGGGTATAAAAGTAGAGTCGCGTTCAAAGCGACTCCGTACGTTCTTTCTCGTTTACTTTAGGACGTTGATGTGCAATGACTGCACCATCAAGTGGCCCATGCGACACCAAGCCGAAGCCTGTTACGCGCGGATCCCTGGCAGATACGCAGCCCTCCTCCCGCTTAACCGACCGAGGGGCGCTGCCGCATGACGCGCGACACGTGTACCGAAACCGATCGCGAACATGCAGGAAAGATAGGTGTTAGACTAATATTCGAGAAAAAATTAGGGCTAAACACAACGCTAAACATGCAAAGTTACAAAAAAATATTACTAATTAAGTGCAAGGTATGTTAGTATTAGTGATTTAAGTAGATGAAGCTTAAGATCTGAAACGGTTCTTGCAAGGAATAATTCGATCAACACAGTGGAAGGTACAAGGGAATAAAATTTCTAGAGGATCTAATCATGACGTTTATGCGGCTCAACAAGTGAAGACAAGGAGTTTTTGAAGAGGACTCTTTAAGACCTAGAGAAAGGTTAGGTTAGGTTACGTTATATTGGCTGTCGGGCTGTCATGAGCCCGACACACATAGGCCGGCTTCGGCCCGTTGTGGTGCCATTGAATCAGTGGCCCTTCCTTGCCGTGAAAGACATCCTGTCAGCATTTATCTCATCCGGCTGTGCTACTGAAATTCGGTATCTTTCTGGGACAAATATTGGACATCAGTGATATGTCTGCCAAAAAGGGCGAGCCCAAGTTTTGTAGCCTTCTTCTACTGAGAGCCGGGCAGGAGCAGAACAGGTGCTCCACTGCGGCAGTAATCATTATATAGTGTCCCGTGAGGGATCGAACAGTACTGCTCCTTTTTCTGCTTAGCTTACATAGCTCGTGATGCGCTTCGTGTTTATAGTAAGCCACGTTTGTCGCGTGATGCGACATCGTGGTGTGTTTTGCCACCAACTGTCGTCTAGTCGCATGAATTGCTCCTTTATGATGAGCTTGCAGGTGGTCATCGACATACATATATCCTCCTTGTTGTGAAGAAAGGATGAAGTAGTGCCAGCTCTGGCCAGTTCATCTGCTATGCAGTTACCTTCAATGTCCTGGTGACCCGGGACCCATATCAGGCTAATAGCAAACTGCTGAGCCATCTCGTGAAGGGATTTGCGGCTTTTTGCTACGGTGGCCGAGTTCGATGTAATCGCATTTAGTGATTTTTATCGCAGCTTGGCTATAACTGTAGATGTTAATATGGGTTGCCGAAAAGGCAACTGTTTGGATGCAGCTCAGAGCTTCCCCGATTGCTGTGACTTCCACTTGGAAGACACTGCAGTGATCCGAAGCCTGAAGGAGTGCCTTATATTGAGTTGCTCGGAGTAGATACCTCCTCCTACTTTATTGTCCATTTTGGAGCCATCCGTGAAAATTTTTTATGGCTCCGTCAGGACCTCTTGAGTTACCTCGATCCAGCTGTCTCGGTGAGGGATGTTTATTTCAAAGGAGTTTTTGTATACTCCCTCGGAACGCAGTAAAGTTTTTTTGTGGGGACTATGTTGTTTCGCTTAGAATGGATTAGTGTCCAATGTTTTGGGATCCTTTTTGGTCAGAGTCTCTAAGACGAATTGCTGCCATGAGTGCCTGACCCTTTCCCGCAAGTTCAGAACTCTGGAGGCACAAGACAGCGCTTAGCGCATCATTCGGTGTGGTGCGAAGTGCTCCACTAGTGCAGAGTGCTGCAGTTCTTTGTACTTTGCCGAGCAGTTTGGTGATGGAATTTTTTGATATGGCCGGCCACCACAACGTGACTGTAGAGTAGTATTGGTCATACTGTTGATAGATATATCCATTTGACTATACTTGGGTTCATGCCCCACTTTAGTCACTTTAGTTTTTGCAAGTGTAAAAAGGGCTACCGTAGGCTTTTTTCACACTTTCTCTAATGTTTAGGTTCCAGTTGAGCTTACCGTCAATTACCAACCCCAGGTAACTGGCACTATCGCTGAGGGATAGCCTTTATTCGTTAAGCATTGGGGGTTGGGGGTGTAATCTTGTATTTACGTGAAAATAGTACAAGTTCCGTTTTCAAGGGATTTACTCCCAGTCCGCGAGATTTTGTCAAATCTAACAGTTTCGCAAGCTTTGCTGACATTAGGTCGCAGAGTTTTTGAGAATTTTCCCGAGAAGATTATTGCAACGTCATCCGCGTAGTCATCGTAGTCCTTAGATGTAGTCCGACTAGTCTCTCAAATGTCTTGAGGAGAAAAGATGAGAGTCTGATTGGTCTGAAGTCTTTTGCGGTGAAGAGCGAGGCGTGAGGAAGTTTCCCCACCATGAGAATCTTTGAAGATATACTTTGAAGCCAGTTGGTTGCCATGTTTCCTGCCTTTTTGTAATTTGCCTAGGATAATCATGTCAGGGCCTAGTGATTTATACGGGTTAAAGCTGTTTACTGCCCAGCTGATATTCCGTTTCGAGAGGATGTGTGTCATCTAGGTGACCAAGCATTTGATAGGTAGGTAGGTCGGCTTAATGGTTGTGCACCCGGGGAAGTGAAAGTATAGATGGTAGGGACTCCTCACTGGAGCTAGTCCACGTACCATCGTTCCGTTTAAGGTATCCCACTAAGGTGGTAGTTTTGAGAGGTACTTACACAGCCTTGCTTTTCTGATGTTTCCTCTAAATCTGTGCAAAAATTTTTGCTACGAGCCTTTTTGCTTTTCCTTGTTTCTTTTTGGAGAGGGCCAGACTATGTGTTTGAGGGGCCAAGCTTTTTTGGCACCTATTTATTTCCCAAATCAATTAAAACAATCGATTTGAAACGTTATAATATGTTTAATTATACCGGCGGCTAGCGGAAGCGAATTGCCCGCTCTTTTGCCAGGCCAGATAAAAAAACCCAAGAGGGCTCTCAAAAAAAAAAAAAACAAAAACAAAAAATTTATGTTTGCCCAGCAGCTTCAGCTTAGGAGAACTCAATCGTCTGCCCTTGTCTCTGGTCTTGGCGATACTAGCGTGTCTACTGAGGGATCCACCGTGAGCATTTGCATGCAGTCTCGCACTTCGGACTATTCGACCACGCCCACAATCACAGATAGCCAACCAAGTCTGGCAGTTAATGTAGCCGATTGGAACATTCCTTCCAATATTCAGCTGTGTTCTTTAATCCTCAGCGAAAAGATCTCCGAATTGGCGAGAGCATATTCTATGACCTTCTCTGCGTAGGGCAAATCAAGCTCATTGACGGATTACCGTTTCTGCAGAAGACCCGGCTTAGGTGGATCGTATCTGGTGGTGGACAGAGGGTATCAAGCTCGTCGCTTTTGGGAACACAAAATTCTCGGATTCGGAGGCTAGAAAGAATGCAAGGTTGGATCAAACTCTTCGTATGTTTTGGAAAGTCAAAAATTGTGTAGAGGCGAGTTTGACTACAAAGGAAGAGGTAGATTGTGAGGCGCATTTCGTAAGCCACCTTTCACGTTTGCCATCGGGGGAGTACTCCGTTAGGTTGCCTTTAAAGCATAATGCTGATCGATTGGGAGAGTCTTAAAGGAGGACAGTACCACGACAAAACTTAGTATCGTTTTCGATGGCTTGAATGCTCCTTAAATGATGTGATGATGAGGGGTCCTGTTATTCAGCCTGCATTGTTTACCATGTTGATCCGGTTCCGCACATATCCCGTCGCTCTCACTTGTGACATTTCTAAAATACACCGCTGCGTAAGGGTATCTCCACCTGGCAATTATCTCCCGTGTGTCCTATGGCGAGATTCCATCCAGTCCGAGGTTCAGGTACACATTAGACACCGTCACATATGGTACGAGGGCTGCATCGTTCAATGCTCAATGCACCAGCTGGCCATCGACGAAGGTAAGCCCTACCCTCTTTGCCTCAGCTGCTCTGCAACAGGAGTTCTATGTTGGTGATCTCATCTCTGGCGGCATCTCGGTCGCAGAGGTCATTGAAAAGATGCGCCAAACTTTAAGTTTACTTTCGTGCGGACATTCAAGCTTAGAAAATGGTGCTCAGTAGCCAGGAGGTTCTTGATGGAATTCCAGAAGGCGACGTGGGAAGTTTCTGCGGTTTCATGATGGAAGCGACATCACAAAACCTCTTGGTTTGGCGTGGGACCCTGCGTCTGATCAGCTGCTGTTTGCCTTGTCTGCGCTGGACACGAATGCAAGGCCCTACAAGCGTTCGGTTTTATCAACGAGTGCGCGGTTCTACAACCCTCTTCGATTGATTTATTCTGTTATTGTCAGGTCCAAGATCTTCCTTCAACAGCGTTGGAGAGAAAACTTGGACTGGGATGAGAGCCTACCGACAGCGCTGCACTCAACTTGGATTGACCTGAGAAACAGTTTGGCAAGCATCTCCCGCATTTCATTTCCTCGTCTTGTTTATCCTTCCAGTGCAGCTTTGGAGGATTCATGGATCTTATGATGCCAGTATGGAGGCCTATGCTGCGTGCTTATATTTCGTGTCCAGGCAAGGGGAGTCGTCGAGCAATTTTGTATGCTCAAAGTCACGAGTGGCGCCACTAAAATCTTTGTCGATTCGCAAGCTTTGCTGACATTAGGTCGCAGAGTTTTTGAGAATTTTCCCGAGAAGATTATTGCAACGTCATCCGCGTAGTCATCGTAGTCCTTAGATGTAGTCCGACTAGTCTCTCAAATGTCTTGAGGAGAAAAGATGAGAGTCTGATTGGTCTGAAGTCTTTTGCGGTGAAGAGCGAGGCGTGAGGAAGTTTCCCCACCATGAGAATCTTTGAAGATATACTTTGAAGCCAGTTGGTTGCCATGTTTCCTGCCTTTTTGTAATTTGCCTAGGATAATCATGTCAGGGCCTAGTGATTTATACGGGTTAAAGCTGTTTACTGCCCAGCTGATATTCCGTTTCGAGAGGATGTGTGTCATCTAGGTGACCAAGCATTTGATAGGTAGGTAGGTCGGCTTAATGGTTGTGCACCCGGGGAAGTGAAAGTATAGATGGTAGGGACTCCTCACTGGAGCTAGTCCACGTACCATCGTTCCGTTTAAGGTATCCCACTAAGGTGGTAGTTTTGAGAGGTACTTACACAGCCTTGCTTTTCTGATGTTTCCTCTAAATCTGTGCAAAATTTTTGCTACGAGCCTTTTTTTGCTTTCCTTGTTTCTTTTTTGGAGAGGGCCAGACTATGTGTTTGAGGGGCCAAGCTTTTTTGGCACCTATTTATTTCCCAAATCAATTAAAACAATCGATTTGAAACGTTATAATATGTTTAATTATACCGGCGGCTAGCGGAAGCGAATTGCCCGCTCTTTTGCCAGGCCAGATAAAAAACCAAGAGGGCTCTCAAAAAAAAAACAAAACAAAAATTTATGTTTGCCCAGCAGCTTCAGCTTAGGAGAACTCAATCGTCTGCCCTTGTCTCTGGTCTTGGCGATACTAGCGTGTCTACTGAGGGATCCACCGTGAGCATTTGCATGCAGTCTCGCACTTCGGACTATTCGACCACGCCCACAATCACAGATAGCCAACCAAGTCTGGCAGTTAATGTAGCCGATTGGAACATTCCTTCCAATATTCAGCTGTGTTCTTTAATCCTCAGCGAAAAGATCTCCGAATTGGCGAGAGCATATTCTATGACCTTCTCTGCGTAGGGCAAATCAAGCTCATTGACGGATTACCGTTTCTGCAGAAGACCCGGCTTAGGTGGATCGTATCTGGTGGTGGACAGAGGGTATCAAGCTCGTCGCTTTTGGGAACACAAAATTCTCCGGATTCGGAGGCTAGAAAGAATGCAAGGTTGGATCAAACTCTTCGTATGTTTTGGAAAGTCAAAAATTGTGTAGAGGCGAGTTTGACTACAAAGGAAGAGGTAGATTGTGAGGCGCATTTCGTAAGCCACCTTTCACGTTTGCCATCGGGGAGTACTCCGTTAGGTTGCCTTTAAAAGCATAATGCTGATCGATTGGGAGAGTCTTAAAGGAGGACAGTACCACGACAAAACTTAGTATCGTTTTTCGATGGCTTGAATGCTCCTTAAATGATGTGATGATGAGGGGTCCTGTTATTCAGCCTGCATTGTTTACCATGTTGATCCGGTTCCGCACATATCCCGTCGCTCTCACTTGTGACATTTCTAAAATACACCGCTGCGTAAGGGGTATCTCCACCTGGCAATTATCTCCCGTGTGTCCTATGGCGAGATTCCATCCAGTCCGAGGTTCAGGTCTACACATTAGACACCGTCACATATGGTACGAGGGCTGCATCGTTCAATGCTCAATGCACCAGCTGGCCATCGACGAAGGTAAGCCCTACCCTCTTGCCTCAGCTGCTCTGCAACAGGAGTTCTATGTTGGTGATCTCATCTCTGGCGGCATCTCGGTCGCAGAGGTCATTGAAAAAATGCGCCAAACTTTAAGTTTACTTTCGTGCGGACATTCAAGCTTAGAAAATGGTGCTCGAGTAGCCAGGAGGGTTCTTGATGGAATTCCAGAAGGCGACGTGGAAGTTTCTGCGGTTTCATGATGGAAGCGACATCACAAAACCTCTTGGTTTGGCGTGGGACCCTGCGTCTGATCAGCTGCTGTTTGCCTTGTCTGCGCTGGACACGAATGCAAGGCCCTACAAGCGTTCGGTTTTATCAACGAGTGCGCGGTTCTACAACCCTCTTCGATTGATTTATTCTGTTATTGTCAGGTCAAGATCTTCCTTCAACAGCGTTGGGAGAAAACTTGGACTGGGATGAAGCCTACCGACAGCGCTGCACTCAACTTGGATTGACCTGAAACAGTTTGGCAAGCATCTCCCGCATTTCATTTCCTCGTCTTGTTTATCCTTCCAGTGCAGCTTTGGAGGATTCATGGATCTTATGATGCCAGTATGGAGGCCTATGCTGCGTGCTTATATTTCGTGTCCAGGCAAGGGGAGTCGTCGAGCAATTTTGTATGCTCAAAGTCACGAGTGGCGCCACTAAAATCTTTGTCGATTCCAAAGCTTGAATTGAGTGGAGCCCATTTGCTTTCGAAAGGTATGCACAACTTAAAGGGAGACGGGAATCTTTCCAGGCCAGTTTCATTGCTGGTCGGATTCGTCGACAGCGCTATCTTGGATACGGGATGAAACAGCCAAATTTCAGGTTTTCGTGGCAAATCGAGTGGCAACAATTCAGGAGTTCCCACATCGTTGAATCCCGCTGATATCTTCTCGAGAGGCTCTCTTCGCAGCCACCTCATCCAGTCAGAGCTGTGGTTTCACGGCGCCTCGTTTTTGTTAGGCTCTAAGGATGAGTGGCCTGCATCTCCCGTTTCTGAAACTCCGACCATTGAGCTTCGCAAGCCTGTTTTGCTGATCTCACTCAAGCTGATCTCACTCCCGGACGCAAATTTTCAAATTTTCTTTGTCATGCAGCGCACATTTGCCTACATGCATCAATTCGTTCATCGTCTTAGGCATCCTGGACTCACGGTTTCTGACATTCAGCAGGAACGCATCTTCTAGTTCGACACATTCAGCTGGCAAGTTTGTGGTCGGACATAAAAGGGGGTCAGGATGTCTAGTGTAGTGAACCAATGCATGCACATATATAACACTCTGTTATACATATATACATATAAATACATATAAACAACTAATGTTTATGTTACACATTCCTTTTGCACAGCTACGATCTGGGACTTGAACGCAGATCGGTCAGCTACCAAAACTGCTGATCAGGCATTTACTCGAACTCAGGCAGAACGCCCCAACACTGAGGAGATGGGTCTCCCTCTCAAAAAACATTTAATGCTGATTATGCATTTCTATTAGATTCAGGCAGAGACCTCGCTCACAAATACTTATGCGATGGTACTCTTTTCATATAATGCATGGGAGAACTCTCGCTCTCCGTTATACATAAGAACAATTGTATCCTAGGCTACGAAGAAAAAGATATTCAATAATCATTCATAATCAAGCGATCAACGTGACAAAGAGTCATAGATACTCTGGACAATACTATAAGTGAAAACGAGAAAAGAACGTACGGAGTCGCTGTAAACGCGACTCTACTTTTATACCCGTACTCAGTCTGTTCTGTGAGTGTTAGTATGAGAGAATCAGCAGCAGCCGCTTCTGCCATCAACCCTAATAAAAATGTATATTTTGTTTTGGTTGCAGGGGCAGGGGCAGGGGCAGCACGCTGCCGAAAATTCATTTGATCATTTTGGCTACAATAATGATCCGATCTGAACCAAATTCGGGAATCTGGTAGATATGGTCATTCTCTACAATACTGATTTTTTTTCGTTTTTTCTTATCTTCAAAATTGTGGACTTTCGTCTTTTGCGGGGGCGGAAGGGGCGGGGCGAAATTTTTGAAATACACTTGTTCAGGTTCGGTATCACAGGAGTCTGGACAGAAAGTTTGGTTGCTCTAGCTCTTATAGTCTCTGAGATCCAGGCGTTCATTTGTACGAAAAACCAAATCGTCTCGTTTTTTGTGTGAGTGCGAAAGGGAGGGAGCGAAGTTTTTCGTATGTTTTTTCTCTATTGTGGCTGGCTATATTAATGATCCGATCCGATTCAGATTTGGGTCCCCTGATAGATATGGTCTTTCTCTATGATTCTGCATTTTTAGTTTTCTGTTTTCTTTAAAATTGTGGACGCCACAGATGTGCGCTCTTTGTGGGGGCGGAAGTGGGCGGGGAAATTTTGAAAAATTTTTCCTAGGAGTGAGATATCATATCAGACTGTATAGAAAATTTGGTTGCTCTAGCTCTTATAGCCTTCGAGCAATGGGCGACAAACAAGACGGACGGACGGACAGACGGACAGACGGACGGACAGACAGGCCTATATCGACTCGGCTATTGATGCTGATCAAGAATATATATACTTTATGGGGTCGGAAACGTCTCCTTCTGTGTGTTTACACACATCCACTTTTAGCACAAATACAATATACCCTTTTTACTCTTCGAGTACGGGTATAAAAGAACGAAAGAACGTACGGAGTCGCTTCGAACGCGACTCTACTTTTATACCCGTACTCAGTCAGTACACATGTGATTTATGTGGAATTTTAAAATGTTTTATCATTTTTACATTTTCCATTTTTTGCTACATCTGTCATCGACATCTACATCTACATCATCTACATCAGTTCTCACAACAACACACGTACACTGCACGAGGCAGCATGTTTGAGCGTGAGTGTGTGTGTGAGAGAAGCTACTACAATCAACCCCAATAAATGACTTACGTTGCTAGGAGAGGGGGCAAATTGCTTCTGAAAATTCATTTGATCATTGTGGCTATAATAATCTGGTAGATCTGGTAGATATGGTCATTCTCTACAATACTGCATTTTTTTAGTTTTTGCTATCTTCAATATTGTGGATTTTCGTCTTTTTGTGGGGGCGGAAGGGGGGCGCGAAATTTTGAAATACACTTGTTCAGGTTTGGTATCACAGGAGTCTTGGCCAAAAGTTTGGTTTCTCTAGCTCTTATAGTCTCTGAGATCAGGCGTTCATTTTTACGAAAACCAAAATTACTCGATTTTTGTGAGTGCGAAAGGGATGGAGCAGATTTTTTTTTGCGTATGTTTTTGTCTATTGTGTCTATATTAATGATCCGATCCGATTCAGATTTGGGCCCCTGATAGATATAGGCTGTCTCTATGATTCTGCATTTTTCGTTTTTCTGCTATCTTTAAAATTGTGGACGCCACAGATGTGCGCCCTTTGTGGGGGCGGAAGCGGGCGGGGAAATTTTGAAAAATTTTCCTAGGAGTGAGATATCATATCAGACTGTATAGAAAATTTGGTTGCTCTAGCTCTTATAGCCTTCGAGCAATGGGCGACAAACAAGACGGACGGACGGACAGACGGACAGACGGACGGACAGACAGGCCTATATCGACTCGGCTATTGATGCTGATCAAGAATATATATACTTTATGGGGTCGGAAACGCCTCCTTCTGTGTGTTACACACACATCCACTTTTAGCACAAATACAATATACCCTTTTACTCTTCGAGTACGGGTATAAAAAAGAACGAGAAAGAACGTACGGAGTCGCTTCGAACGCGACTCTACTTTTATACCCGTACTCAGTCAGTACACATGTGATTTATGTGGAATTTTAAAATGTTTTATAATTTTTTTTTACATTTTACATTTTTTGCTAAATCTGTCATCGACATCTACATCTACATCATCTACATCAGTTCTCACAACAACACACGTACACTGCACGAGGCAGCATGTTTGAGCGTGAGTGTGTGTGTGTGAAAGAAGCTGCTGCAATCAACCCCAATAAATGACTTACGTTGCTAGGAGAGGGGCAAATTGCTTCTGAAAATTCATTTGATCATTGTGGCTATAATAATCTGGTAGATCTGGTAGATATGGTCATTCTCTACAATACTGCATTTTTTAGTTTTTGCTATCTTCAATATTGTGGATTTTCGTCTTTTGTGGGGGGCGGAAGGGGGCGGGGCGAAATTTTGAAATACACTTGTTCAGGTTTGGTATCACAGGAGTCTTGGCCAAAAGTTTGGTTGCTCTAGCTCTTATAGTCTCTGAGATCCAGGCGTTCATTTTTACGAAAAACCAAAATTACTCGATTTTGTGTGAGTGCGAAAGGGATGGAGCGAAGTTTTTTGCGTATGTTTTTTGTCTATTGTGGCTATATTAATGATCCGATCCGATTCAGATTTGGGCCCCTGATAGATATAGGCTGTCTCTATGATTCTGCATTTTTCGTTTTCTGCTACCTTTAAAATTGTGGACGCCACAGATGTGCGCCCTTTTGGGGGGGCGGAAGCGGGCGGGGGAAATTTTGAAAAATTTTCCTAGGAGTGAGATATCATATCAGACTGTATAGAAAATTTGGTTGCTCTAGCTCTTATAGCCTTCGAGCAATGGGCGACAAACAAGACGGACGGACGGACAGACGGACAGACGGACGGACAGAGACAGAACTATATCGACTCGGCTATTGATGCTGATCAAGAATATATATATACTTTATATGGTCGGAAATTACTCCTTCTCTATATGTTACACACATCCACTTTTACCACAAATACAATATACCCTTTTACTCTTCGAGTACGGGTATAATAATGACAAAAATATAAACTAAATTTAAACAAAATGTAATACCCGACGACAATTGAGTCGGCGGGAAAATAGATTGGCCTGTAAAGCCATTCGCCTATTAGGTAGGACAAATATGTTATGATAATTTCTTTAATTTTCCATATTACAAATCAAATAATATATCAACTTTTAATTAAATTCCTTAACGTAGAAGAAAACCCCAATAATTTAATCATGGGTAAAACAGAGAGCAAAATTGAAAGCCCGACGGCAAATGTCGTCAATAAGCTCGAAATAGTCGATCACACATAGGTTCACTGTGGACACTATTATTAATATTATAATAATTATTTTAATATCCACTATGCTTTTCTTAAATTATATGTATTCGTTGTGGAATTTATTTGTGACTAATGTAGAGAACGAAAAAAGTTGTCCGTCAAAGGCAGACGGAATACAAATCATAAAGGGAGACGAAGAGCGTCGCTTCATTTGCGACTCATACATACATACACACATGTATGCAAAGAGCAAAAAGAGATCAGACACAGTGCGTTGTCAAAGTATACATATTCAACTCTCCTTCTCAACGCATTATGTCCGCTATTACAATTTTCAATTAAAGTTTAGCTTAACATAATCCCATAAGTCTAATACATTTCTCGTGCTTAATTTTAGACAGATTTTTGGTTAATACATCGGATATCATTTCATCAGTGGGAACATATTCTATTTCAATTAATTTCTTCTTAAACATTTCCCTAACATGATGATACTTAATATCTATGTGTTTGCTTCGTGCATGGAATGTCGCATTCTTAACAAGATGTTGGGCGCTCTGGTTATCACTAAAGATCTTCACCGGACTGAGCTTTCCTACGCATACTCCCAATTCGTCAACCAGCTTGATGATATACGCTGCTTCTTTCGACGCCATAGATAGTGCAACATACTCAGCCTCCGTACTGCTAAGGGCGACCACACTCTGCTTCTTGGATTCAAATGAGAATGCAGCTCCTGCAGCAAAGAAGGCCCAACCGCTATATGATTTGCGATCCGTGTTATCGCTGGCCCAATCCGCGTCCACATAACAATGTATTTCTCGACCAGTGCGATGATAATGCAACTGCTGCTCAGCTGTGCCTCTCAGATATCGGAGCACACGTTTGGCAGCGACTTCATGTTCGATGTGGGGGTCAGCATTCTGTTGCGCCAGTTTTGTCACAGAATGAAGGATATCGGGTCGCGTGGTAATAGCCAAATACATCAGAGACCCAATCAATGATTGATAGGCCACCTGGTTCACACGAAGACAGCTCGGATTGTCGCATTTGACTTGGTGTCCTGCCTCTAGTGGTGTAACATTTGGTTTACAGCTCTGCATAGAATAATCTCTCAGTAGATCCTCTATGAACTGCTTGTGGCCAACCCTCACGCTTCCGGTCTCGCCATCTCTTTCCACTTCCATGCCTAGAAAAGTGCTTTTAATTGGCCGCCATCGACCACTTCAAATTCATCAGCAATGGCTGCTTTGACGCTTTCCAGACCCTTTCTGTCGGAACTTTGCTATGAGGAGATCATCTACGTATACAACAATAATACAAATATTAGTAGAAACTTTTCGAGTATACAAACATGGTTCGCTGGGACACGGACAAAAACCAAGCTTGATGAGTGTAGAGTTCAGTTTTTTCGTTCCATTCCCGGCCGCTCTGCTTCAGCCCATACAAAGATTTGTGCAACTTCAGCACACGCTCAGGATATCGTTCGTCGATGAAACCCTCCGGCTGACGCATGTAGATGACATCATGTAACTCGCTGTTTTAGATACGCTGAAGAGACGTCCATTTGGTGCATATACCACCCGTGTTCTACAGCCAATGCTATGACCAGCCTGATTGTTGAATATCTGGCTACAGGTGAGAATGTCTCGGTATAGTTGACTCCATAACGTTGAGCACAACCCTTGGCAACAAGTCGGGCCTTGAAGCGGTCGACATTTCCATCCTTGTCACGCTTTAGTGCGTACACCCACATGCACCCGATTGCCTTTTTCTCCTTTTGGTAGTTCGACCAGTGACCAAGTCCTATTCCTGTGAAGACTTTTCATTTCCGTATCCATCGAAGTACGCCAGTCTGCTGCATGATTACTCGCCAATGCCTCCTTCGCATTAGCAGGGACACGAATATCTTCAGCCGATATGGTATTCAGCATGTGATATTCCTTTGGTGGGCGTCCAGGCCGACCAGTATAAACCTTTCTAGGTCGCCCGCGACCCCTTCGTGCTCCTTCTGAATTCGGCTGCTCAACGACTGGATCATCTCGATCTGAACCTTCTGGTTCCTCTGTGTGATGCATTTCCTCAACATGAACTATGGATTCATTTCCACTAGTCATCTCCACAGCTGGCTGTTCTTCCGGAATAGAATTTGTTATAGGCTCTTGGAATTCTACAAGTTGTGGCTGCACATATTCAACAGCACTCGCCGAAGCCTTGCGATTCCCATACAGGCAATTCTCGACGAAAATTACATCTCTTGCTTCAATTACTTTTTGTTTTCAGGGTCAAACAGTCTATATGCCTTTGCTGTTTCAGAGTAACCAACCAAATAATGTTCTTCGCCTTTTGGAGTAAATTTCTTGTGGTGTGTTTTGTTTAAAAACAATGGCTTTTGCGCCGAAGATTCTCAAATGGCCAACACTTGGCTTCCTTCCTGCCCATACTTCAAAAGGTGTCATGCCAGGTAACGTTGAAGATTCCGCACGGTTGCGCAAATATGCTGCCGTTTTGATTGCTTCTGCCCAGAATCGCTCATCTAACCCTGCATGGAAGAGCATGCTACGTGCCATTTCCACCAATGTACGATTGGCTCGTTCCGCGACTCCATTCTGCTGCGGGGTATGAGGCACCGTTAATTGTCTTTTCACCCCATTATCAGCCAAAAATTGTTCAAACGAGCTACTCAAATATTCTCTACCGTTATCGCTTCGTAAAAATACCAACTTTTTACCCGATTGATTTTCTGCGAATGATTTAAATTGTTTAAAACTTGACCAAGATTTCGTCTCTGGTCTTCAAAAATCCACAAACACATAGCGCGATTTATCATCGATGAATGTTACGAAATAACGGGCTCCGCCTAAGGAGCTTCTGTTCATTGGTCCGCAAATGTCTGTATGTACCAATCCGAGAACATTATTTGCACGGCTTGCACTAGCTTTTGGAAATTGTTTCACGCATATCTTACATTTTGCACAGGTTTCGCACACCTGGTCATTCATGTCTTTGAGATCACTTGCTTTGATACCGTGCACCATTTTGTCACATATCATCTTCTTTAGGCTTCCATAATTTAAGTGTCGAAACGATCGTGCCATTTATTTACCGGATTTGCCTGCACACTTAAGCATTTATTTCCTTGGTCTTCAAACAAAACAAATCGTGGTGCTTCTCTGCAACCATTATGACGATGCCTTTATTATTTTTTTATACAGGCTTCTGTTTTGTAAATTCAACTGAAAAACCATTTCCGATGGCCTTTGACACTGACATGAAGTTGCATTGTAGTTCTTTCACATATAAAACATCGACTAGTTTTATATGGCTATTTCATAAACCAAATCCACTGTGCCGCGTCCTTCAGCTTCAATATAGCTATTTCCCGCCAAACTAATTCGCTCTTTTGTGCTCTCTTAATTCAGAGAATCGGGATCGCTCACAACATAAGTGAGCCGTGGCGCCACTGTCGATACACCACACACTCTTCGGAAGAGATTATTTGTCGCGCACGCAAAAACGGAATACGATTTCTCTCTGTCTCTCTGGGTTTCGTTATTCCCTTTCGGTTTGTTTTCACAATTATTCTTTGCTCTACACTTCGATGCCTTGTGTCCGCGACGACCACAAGACCAGCACATAACGGCACTTGATCCGTTAGTTTTCTTTTGTCCGTTTTCGTTATTTGTCTTCTCTTTGGACGACAACCAATTTTTAGCACACGACCCGAACGCTCGTTGTTCACTTTTTCGGTAAAATCATGATTCGACTTGCGCCTGTCGCCTTCTTCATGAAGCTTTATTTTTTAGAGTTCAAATTCGGCAAAACATCCCTTGTTTCCATTGCTACAACGAAATTTTCGTATGTCTCGGGCAGGCTTGATAATAACAGAATTGACAAAATTTCTTCAGGAACGGTTAAATCAATTTCTTTTTCAGTTTTTCCACGATCGCACAAAAAATGATTTACATGATTTGTTACCGATTCATTTTCGCTCATTTTTATGAACAGCAACTGCTTTAACAGGCTTATGCGTCGCGCGGGGCCTGATGGCATATGTATACCCGCCAGAACTTTCCATGCCCCACTTGCAGATTTACAGTCTTTTACATAGTTTATCTGCGATGGTTTGATACATAGCATAATACTTGCAAAGAGCCTTTTCGTCTTTTATATCAAATTGTGCTTGCTGCGCATCATCGTCGTTTTCGTTTTTCACTTCTCGACCGCACACTACTGACCACAAATCAGAGTGTATTAGAACGCTTTTCATTTGGATCACCCACGCACTATAATTCTCGCTGTCGAGCTTATCGATTGAATGGAACATCGAACCCATTTTCGCAATCGACCGAGTCACAAGTTCAGAAAGTCAAATTCGTTTTTCCAAATCACTTTCAATCGTGCCGCAGACTGAGACCTGGGCCCATAACCTATTCGTTGTGGAATTTATTTGTGACTAATGTAGAGAACGAAAAAGTTGTCCGTCAAAGGCAGACGGAATACAAATCATAAAGGAGACGAAAAAGAGCGTCGCTTCATTGCGACTCATACATACATACACACATGTATGCGAAGAGCAAAAAGAGATCAGACACAGTGCGTTGTCAAAGTATACATATTCAACAATATGCAATGCACAACAAAATCTTAAAGAACGAGAAAGAACGTACGGAGTCGCTGTAAACGCGACTGTACTTTTTTATACCCGTACTCAGCCAGTACACATGTGATTTATGTGGAATTTTCAAATGTTGTATCAGTTTTTACATTTTACATTTGTTTGCTACATCTGCCATCTACATCTACATCAGTTCTCACAACAACACACGTACACTGCACGAGGCAGAGTCTGAGAGCGTGATTGTGCGTGTGAGAGAATCAGTAGCAGCAACCATCAAAATAAATGTATATTTTGTTATGTTTGTAGCGGGGGGGTGAGGCAGCTCGCTGCTGAAAATTCATTTCATCATTGTGGCTACAATATCCGATCTGAACCAAATTCGGGCATCTGGTAGATATGGTCATTATCTACGAAACTACATTTTCGTTTTTCTCTATCTTCAAAATTGTGGACTTTCGTCTTTTGTGGAGGCGGAAGGGGGCGGGGCGAAATTTGTAAATACACTTGTTCTGGTTTGGTATCACAGGAGTCTAGACAGAAAGTTTGGTTGCTCTAGCTCTTATAGTCTCTGAGATCCAGGCTACACAAAATACGACTCGTTTTTGCGTGAGTGGCCTGGGGGGAATGATGTTTCTCGAAATGGTTTTGTATAATAATAATATTATATTATTTATTAAATTAAATAATTATTAAGTATTATATATTTTGGCTATACTAATGATCCGATCCGATTCAGATTTGAGCCCCTGATAGATATGGTCTTTCTCTATGATTCTGCATTCTTCGTTTACTGTTATCTTTAAAATTGTAGACGCCACAGATGTGCGCCCTTTGTGGGGGTGGAAGTGGGCGGGGCGAAATTTTGAAACATTTTTCTGGGAGTGAGATATCACATCAGTGTGAAAATAAAATTTGGTTGCTCTAGCTCTTAAAGCCTCCGAGCAATGGGCGACAAACAAGACGGACGGACAGACAGACAGACAGACGGACGGACAGACAGGGCTATATCGACTCGGCTATTGATGCTGATCAAGAATACATATACTTTATAATGTCGGAAATTATTCCTTCTCTATGTTACACACATCCACTTTTAGCACAAATACAATATACCTTATTACTCTTCGAGTACGGGTCTAAATAATACGCAACAGACATATAAATAACAAAATCATTGAAAACCCCGATTACCTATGGATCATGGATGGATTCAAGTAACAAGATCAATTGTAAAAATCAGATCCGAATTTGATAAATCCTTTAGGTGTTTAAATAAAAATATACCTATCACAATACAAACTATAATCAAACATACAGAAATTCTAATAACACAATTTAATAAAATAGTAATTATCTATAAAGATAATCAAAAAAGGATGCACACGCTATCCAAATAACAAATGTATTAGAAAAGAAAATCTTCTAAAAATAAATTTAATACATAACTTTCAACTTTTCTTGCCAAATAATTACATCAGCCTTGCCAGCTTTGACAAAACAGTCCTTCCCCAAACAAGACATAGAAAAGAACAGACAATTTCAGAAACGGAACCAGATTCAAAACTAGAGCTAGAAAATAAAATAGAAACAACAATGGCACAGACAAATATAGAATTTCTCAACTCAGCCTCCAGGCTTATACCGGATTTCGATGGCAAACACGAAAATCTGAGAAGTTTCCTAGACGCGTTAGAAATAGTAGATTCCATTAAATGAACTCATGAAGTTTTAGCTGTATCTGTCCTTCAATCAAAACTTAAAAGAACATACCAGGAATTTAATAGAATCAAAAAACATCAATAGCAGACGTTATTAGCAAACTAAATGACGCAAAAGGCGAGTCAGTCGAAGTACTGAACGCCAAAATGTTAAACGTCCAGCAGAAAAACAAAACTGCAAACGTCTATACGCGCCTATATTGCAGACGGAATGTAAAAGTTATGACAAAAAGAATTGCTCCATTGAAAAAGTTAAACTTATCATGGAAGCGGGACAGTTCGCTAACATGATCGAAGCTGTCTCCAAGTTTGTTAACAGTTGCACAGATGCAACCGGTAAAACAGACACAGTCCTTTACTATAACCGGCAGAGTAACAACTCTTATAGAGGAAACTCATATCGAGGCGGAAGCCGAGGTGGATATCAAGGTAATTACCGAAGTAGTTACCAAGGTAACCAAAGCCGAGGACGCGGGAATTTCAGAAGAAATTTCAAACGTTACAATAATAACTATAACAATAACACAAACTATAGAGGAAACAACCGTCAAAACGGTGGATCCTATAGTGGAAACAATGCCAACACCAACGAGGAAGAACGTACGGAGTCGCTGTTGCCGCGACTCTACTTTTATACCCGTACTCAGTCAGCACAAATGGGGAATTTTCAAATGTTTTATCAGTTTTTAAATTTTACATTTTTTTGCTACATCAGTCATCTACATCTACTTCATCTACATCACTTCTCACAACAACACACGTACACTGCACGAGGTAGCTTGTGTGAGCGTGAGTGTGCGTGTGAGAGAATCTGTGCGACAATCATCCCCATATGAAACGACGACTGTTGTGGGGGGAGGGAAGCTGGCAGCTGAAAATTCATTTGATCATTGTGGCTACAATAATGATCCGATCTGAACCAAATTCGGGAATCTGGTAGATATGGTCATTTCCTACGATACTGCATTTTTTAGTTTTTTTTTTCTATCTTCAAAATTGTGGATTTTCGTCTTTTTGTTGTGGGGGCGAAAGGGGGCGGGGCGAAAATTTTGAAATACACTTGTTCAGGTTCGGTATCACAGGAGTCTGGGAAAATTTTTTTAGTTTTTTGTTATTTTTTAAATTGTGGCCTCCACAGATGTGCGCCCTTTGTGGGGGCGGAAGTGGGCGGGGTGTCCGACAGGTGCAAGCCACCCCGGAAAACCAGTAAGCCCCCTTAAGAAATCCAAAACAGTAACAGTTCACACTATCAATCTTAATTTCAAACCTTTTTGTTTCATTAAAAAATGAAAAAACACACAACATGTACACATTATTAGTAGATACAGGTGCAGACATATCATTAATAAAAGAAAATACAGTCACATTTTGTAACATAGATTACAAAAATATTACTCAAATATCAGGTATTGGTGAAGGTTCAAGCAATTCCAAAGGATTAGCATTCATAGAACTTCAATCAGGAAAATATGCTATTCCACATAATTTTCATATAGTAGATTCAAACTTCGCCATCCCTTGTCATGGAATAATAGGTATAGATTTCATGAAAAATTCAATTGTCAAATAGACTTAGAACCAGAAAACGATTGGCTCATCCTAAGACCAAATAATTTCAATTATCCCATCAATATTCCAATATATCATACACTAGAAAACAATTTAACAATTTTACCAGCACGATCCGAAGTTGTCCGAAAGATTGCTATAAATACAGCAACTGAATATATTCATACCAAATCAAGAGATTCAAAATGGAGTATACATTGGAAACTCTATTTCAGACTCTCAAAAACACCTTCGTCCGAATTCTAAATACAACAAAAAATGCAATCATTAAATTAAATACAATAAAATTCGAACCATTTGATGATTACGACATTCCAATCCCAATAATAATAATCAGACCGAAATTTGAAACAAGCTACATAGATAAAAAATTTCCCACTCAGTTCAAAACCATCCTTACAGAACTATGCACCAAATACTGTGATATATTCGGAAAAGAAACCGAATCGATATCAACTAATAATTTTTATAAACAAAAGATAATAATGAAAGATGATGAACCGGAATATATATAAAAACTATAGAATTCCCCACAGTCAAAAAGAGGAAGTCATAAAGCAAGTAGAAAAGCTAATAAAAGACAAAATAGTAGAACCCTCAGTCTCTGAACACAACAGTCCATTATTAATAGTCCCGAAAAAATCATTACCGAATTCAGATAGTAAACGTTGGCGCCTAGTTATCGACTACCGCCAAATAAACAAAAAGTCTTATCAGATAAATTTTCACTTCCCAGAATAGATGATACTGAAGATAACTTTCTCCCATTCACTTGTCCAAAATTTGTACTTTTTGCAAATTCCAGACGAGCTGCTTTGTGCCTTGGCAGAAGCATAGGTTTGCGTACCATTTTTTCATACTTAATGTTACTATCTGAACTTAAAATTTGCTGAATACGACGGGTGCTGATGTCAAGAGACAGTTTGCCTTAATATCCCGTGAACTAGTCGCTGTGTTTAAAGCCAAATTAATTATTTGTCGTTATGTTCGATCAGACACTAAGCAAGGTTGGCCGGTTTTTGCTGTTTTATTATATCCTGACGGGTTTTTTTTAATTTTTTGACAGTATTCTTGCTTATTTCCGCAATATTGGCTATTTCTCGAATGCTTTTCCCTTCCCTGTGCAGATTAAGGATAGTTTTTTTGCATATTCTCCGACAACTTTTACTCCATTCCCCATTTTTTTACTTTATTTACGTGTGGAACTGTATTAAATGAACTTTTATTTAGCCTTTGATTGTTAAATTTACTTGTTCACTGCTAACAAGAATAAAATACTCACCTTTAACTACGAAAAACTTGAATACACAGTCAATTAGCACCACTTTCCTGATGTTGTACCAATAATTATTTCGTACTAGAAAAAAAACACGTCTCACAAAACTGGTCAGGAAAAAGTCCCCGAATACAAAATATAAACTTTTAACCTGCCGTTACTTTCTTTATATGCAGATACATTCAAAAAAAAATTTGTGGGTCGTTACAAATGCTTACCATTTCTTAAAAATTTTGAAAAATATCTATGATAAGTGAGTGTCCCAATATTTATTTCGACCAGGTAGTAGAGCTAAATACTTTTCATGTCTAGATCTGATGTCAGGTTTTCATCAAATAGAACTTGAAGAAAGTTCAAGAAATATAACTTCATTTTCAACGAGCAATGGCTCCTATCGCTTCACGCGATTACCATATGGACTAAAATAGCGCCAAATTCTTTTCAAAGAATGATGACAATTGCATTTGCAGGTATCAAACCTTCTCATGCATTGTTGTATATGGATGACCTCATTGTCATCGGTTGTTCCGGAGAAACATATGATTAAAAAACCTCACCAGCGTTTTTGATTTGTGTCGAAAACACAACCTTAAATTGCACCCTGAAAAGTGCTCACTCTTCAGACACGAAGTAACCTTTCTAGGTCATAAGTTTACTTGTTCGGAGCAGCCGCTGGCAACAAGCTCTTTGCGCTAGCTGTCGCTCTTAATTACTCTTAAGTATAGTGCACGCTCGCTCAAAAATCGCAGAATATGTTTTGCGGTCCGAGCGTGGCCCGAGTGCATAGCGTCGAGCGGGCAGAGTTTCTCTTGAGAGCAGAGCGGAGTTTTTATAGTCTAACGACCCTTGCCAAATATTTGTTATATATTCAATAACCCTTCGCCCTTTTGTCGTAGAATAAAATCAAGTTTAAGTGTAACGATTTCGCGTTTTACTTTTTGTGAACTTTATTCAAAACGGTCGGAAAGCCCGGCAGCTCACAAAATTTTGGAGGTTCTACCGAGATATCCGTGTGTATCGTGGTTTTCGTGGGAAACATAAAAACATAATCGGAAAGTCAGCATTGTGATATAGTGTACAAAATTATTGTGTGCTAACAGCAGCAATAACGGAATCGGAACCGTATGTGCGCTGCTTGATTCCGCTGCATTTTCGGTCGTCGCTTTCGCCCTCGGTGCTGGTGCAGTGCATGCAAACGTACATACATACGTACGGACGTTCGCCGTTGCTTTTATAGTTGCTGCTTTCTACCCGCATTTCGCTGCCTTTGACCGCACTTGCGCTCGCATCGTTAGAGCTGCGCTAAGGGCTCGAAAAATTCTGTGTGGTGGAGAGTTTACCGTGAACTAGACAATCAAATAAATAAATTGAAACTAAACAAAAATGAGTGATGACAAAATAAACATCGCGTCTGCCTCGGATGCCACGCCGTCAAGTGGCGCTCCAGTTGGTGAAGTGGTGGCTAGTGCTGATCCAGCTACTAGCCGGATTGCATTCTTGAACCTCAAGACAAGGGCCATCTTCGACCTTCTTCAGGCCCTGTGCTCCCAATTGGACGTTAAAAAGTTGCGCAGCTTGGACGAGTATGATCTGAAGGGCTTTCTAGATCTTTTGGACAAATTGGAGTCGAATTTTTAAGTCGCTTATGACCGATTGGAGGAGCAGGATTTTAAAGCTATTGCTAGCGACTTGCCTGGGCAGTTCGGCACTGCCTTGCTGAAAATGAAAACCTTCCTGCAGCGTGAGTTAGGCAAGCACTCAAGGCCTACGCATTGTTCCACTTTTCGGATGAATCCCAACGAAACGCAGTCCATAAAGTATATGGCCAATCGATCGCGCTTGCCGCAGCTGCCCAAGTTCAGCGGAGCATATAACGAGTGGTCAAGTTTTTATACCCGTACTCGAAGAGTAAAAGGGTATATTGTATTTGTGGTAAAGTGGATGTGTGTAACATAGAGAAGGAATAATTTCCGACCCTATAAAGTATATATATTCTTGATCAGAATCAATAGCCGAGTCGATATAGCCCTGTCTGTCCGTCTTATTTGTCGCCCATTTCTCGAAGGCTATAAAAGCTAGAGCAACCAAACTTCTTATCCAGTCTGATGTGATATCTCATTCCTAGAAAAATGTTTCAAAATTTCGCCCCGCCCACTTCCGCTCCCACAAAGGGCGCACATCTGTGGCGTCCACAATTTTGAATATAACAAAAACCTAAAAATGCAGTATCATAGAAAAAGACCATATCTATCAGGTGCTCAGATCGGATCATTATTGTAGCCACAATGATCAAATGAATTTTCAGCAGCAATTCCCGCCATGCAACGTATGTCATTTATTCGGGTTGATTGTCGCTGCAAATTCTCTCGCACTCACACTCACGCTCACAGACTATGCCTCGTGCAGTGTACGTGTGTTGTTGTGGGAACTGATGTAGATGTAAATGACAGATGCAGCAAACAAATGTAAAATGTAAAAACTGATAAAATATTTGAAAATTCCACATAAATCACATGTGTACTGACTAAGTACGGGTATAAAAATAGAGTCGCGTTTACAGCGACTCCGTACGTGAGACTTTTGTTATTCAATGTGCATGGCGTTGATTGATAGGGAAACTGATCTGAGTTGTATAAAAAAGTTGCAACATTTGCGATCATGCTTGAGCGGCGCCGCGTTGGACACCATTAGTTCGTTGGAGATAATCCAGGCCAACTATACGATTGGCTTAGATATCCTTAAAAAACGATTTAGTAATAATCGTCTTATCCTACAGGCACACATCAGAGAATTATTTGGGCTGGAGCGCGTGGATTCATCGGTTGGCAGGCTGAGGGCATTTACGGAGTAGATCTCCGATTGCGTAATCAATCAGAAATTGGACAGGACTACTCAATCCAAATGGGAAGAAGGCTGTCGAATCAAGATCTTCCCTCTTGGGAGAAGTTGTCTGCCTTTTTTGGAAAAAAGATGTCGTACCCTGGAAAACGTTGCGCATGCCCTGCATGGGAATTCTGGTCAGGTTAGCAAGACAGCAAAGACCGTGAGTACGTACCCTAAAAAATCATTCGTTGCATCGGTGGGCATAGGGATTTGTGAGCTATGCCGTGCCCAAGACCATTTGATTTCGCAATGCAAGCGCTTTGAGAAGATGTTTCCGAGAGCGCGTCATAAGGAGGCCAAGCGACTGGCACTGTGCATTAACTGCTTGCATAAAGGCCATCAGATGCGAGATTGCCGATCAGGTCCCCTGCCGTAGCTGCCAATTAAAGCACCATACGCTGCTTCATTATATGCCATCGCCCGTAACTGCGCATTCCATGGATCAATCTGCCGTTGTCATCCCCAGCTTTGCCCAAGCTAGCTCGATGGTTGCAGTTTCGCACAGCGCGCCCCAGGCCTCTCGTATTTCGTCTGATGTGGTGCTTCTAGCAACAGCTTTTGTGCTCATTAAGGATCTGGCTGGCACGTTTGTACCATGTCAGTCTCTCTTAGATTCTGGTTCTCAAGTTCATTTCGTCACTTCTCGGTTTGTGGAGCAGCTAAAACTTCGCAGATTCAAATCGTTGGCTGCAGTCTCAGGCATTGGGGATGTCAGCTTCTCAACAGAAGGCTATCCAGTCGATCTCGTCCTAAAATCTCGCATCTCGGATTACTCAGCAACCCTGTGGGCCGTTGTAGCTCCGCGGATAACAGACCAGCAGCCTAACCATTCTTTCAACATTGAATCTTGGTAGAACATGTCTACGAGCCAATCTCAAGGATATCCACAGAAGAGTTTCATTGTGAAGAGCACTTCAAACAGCACTACAGTTGGTTGCCTACGGGGGAATACTCCGTTCATCTGCCGATGAAGCGTGATGTAGGTCTGCTAGGCGATTCGTTTTGCAGGCAAAAGGCGATTTGAGAACATTGAGCGCAAGTTTAGTCGAAGTCCTAAGGTTAAGAGCAATACGCAGCGTTCATTAAGGAATACTTAGACCTCAAGCATATGTCGTCTGTGCCTAGCTCGCAAATTCAAGAGTGTAAATACTTCTTGCCGCACCATTGCGTTTTTGAAAGAGGAGAGTTCGTCCACAAAGTTAAGGGTCGTGTTCGATGGCTCCGCAGTGACGTCGTCTGGATTCTCGTTGAATGAGCTCCTAATGGCAGGGCCCACAATTCAGGCAAAGCTCTTCACCAATCTAGTGCGGTTTCGTACATTTCCTATTGGAACTACCGGAGACATCTGTAAGATGTACCGATGTGCGCGTGACAGAGCCAGATTTACTGTTACAGTGTATCATGTGGCGTGACTCACCCAAAGACAATATGCAAGTCTTTAAGCTGGACACGGCCACGTATGGCACCAAGCCTGCTTCATTTTTTGGCCATCCGTGCAATGCAAATACCTCGCTATGGATGAGTCCTTGTCGTATCCATTGGGCTCGAAAGTCGTTTTGCGGGACTTCTATGTTGATGACATGATATCAGGAGGCGATTCCATTGAAGAAGTGCGGAAGATAATGCACCAAACCTCAAAACTCCTTGGTCGTGGTAATTTTCGTTTACGAAAGTGGTGCTCGAGCTCTGGAGAGGTGCTTCAGGATGTCCCAGAGGCCTACAAGGAAACCCTGCTAAAGTTTGACGACGGGAGCGACATTACAAAGACTCTTGGGCTCGTATGGGATCCAACGCAGGTACAAGTTTTTATTCACCTTTGCACCCTTGCAGTCTTGGCCGGCACACAAAGCGAGCCGTGCTGGATCGCACGGTGTTACGGTGACGAGGGCGAAGATAATTCTACGGAAGATGTGGAGAAGCAAGTTGAACTGGGACAAGAGCATGCCGCAGGCGTTGGAGAGTGAGTGGACCGAATTCTGCCAGGATGTTGACCGCGTTGAGATTCCCCGCTACGTTCTTCAAGTTGGAGACAGGTTCGAGGTGCACATATTTTGTGATGCCAGTCTTGCTGCGTTTGGAGCGATTTATACGCGAACGGTTACCTCACCTTGGGTTGTTACACATCTACTTTGTTCGAAATCTCAGCTGGCACCTCTAAACACGATCGGCATTCACAAGCTAGAGCTCTGTGGTGCCGCGCTTCTTTTGCGCACTTGGTTAGCGAGGTCTTGAAGATAGAAGCACTCAATTGCAAATTATATTGTTGGTCAGACTCCTCTGTGGTGCTGTCGTGGCTGAAGAAAGAGTCCTCGAAGTTGAACGTTTTCGTTGCCAACAGGGTCGCTGACACACAGCAACAAACACAGGGAATGGATTGGCATTATGTCCCTACCGCGTTGAATCCGGCTGACATTTTTTTTTTCCAAGGGAGCCTCACCACAGGAACTCTTGCAGTCTTCTCTATGGATGAAGGGACCGGAATTTCTACAAAAGGATGAAGACAGTTGGCCAAGATCTTGCTTGCCAGAGAGAGACCTTCCTGAAGTTCGTCAGAAGGTTCTGCTCACTTCGGCTCGAGTGGACATTTCGAATATTTAAAAGTACAATTGATGAAACCAACATTACTGCAATTTCCAGATTTCAGCAAAGAATTTTGTATAACAACGGATACAAGTAAACAAGCATGTGGAGCTGTTCTAACACAAAATTATTATGCAACTCAGCTACCAGTAGCATGTGCATCAAGATCATTCACAAAGGGAGACAGCAATAAAAACAACAGAGCAGCAAGACATTGGGCAATAAATTATTTTCGACCATACATTTATGGCAAACATTTCACTGTCAAAACTGACCATAGGCAAGTCACCTATTTATTTTCTATGATTAACTCAAAATTAACACGTATGAGACTAGATTTGGAGGAATATGATTTTTACTGTGGAGTATCTTAAGGGAAAAGACAACCATATAGCAGATGCGTTATCAAGAATAACCGTTAAAGACTTAAAGAACATACAAACAACTAACACAGTTTTTAAAAAGTCACTACAAGAAATCAAAAGTAGACAAAACCTGCGCAGGTTCAAACACAGAATTGCATAAGTAATCAATCTTTTTTAAAGCACAATATATAAAACGTCATACAAAATGATGATGTTAAAAAGTAGTGACCTTACATTAATCTTCGACTAAATGTTTCTTTAAACATGGAAAAAGATAATTGTAAGAATTAAAGTTAGCGAACTTTATACTAATGGAACCTTTGACTTAGGTAAATTTTTCCAAAGGCTTGAAATAAATAAACATAACATATATATAAATATAAATAACATTAGCCAACTTAAAATGGCACCGAGTGAAGAAATCTTTGAGAACATAAAATATAAAAGAATTTAAGAGTAGCGCTACTCAAGCCGGTGACCACAATTAAAAGCAAATAAAGACAAAGAAGAGATACTGTCTACATTCCATGACGATCCAATTCAGGGGAGGTCACAAAGGTATAGCTGGTCATACAGGTATATATCAAATAAGAAGGCATTATTATTGGAAAAACATAACACTTCAAATTACAGCTTATGTAAGAAAGTGTCCAAAATGCCAAAAGTCCAAAACGACTAAACACACCAAGACCCCATTGACAATAACTGAAACACCACAAATGGCTTTTGATAGGGTAATTAAGGATACGATCGGTCCACTTCCCAAATCAGAACGAGAAAGAACGTACTGAGTCGCTGTAAACGCGACTCTACTTTTATACCCGTACTCAGTCAGTACACATGTGATTTATGTGGAATTTTAAAATGTTTTATCAGTTTTACATTTTACATTTTTTGCTACATCTGTCATTTACATCTACATCAGTTCCCACAACAACACACGTACACTGCACGAGGCAGAGTCTGTGAGCGTGAGTGTGAGTGCGAGAGAATCTGCAGCGATTATCAACCCCAATAAATGAGTTACGTTGCCTGAGAGGGTGGAAATTGCTGCTGAAAATTCATTTGATCATTGTGGCTACAATAATGATCCGATCTGAACCAAATCTGTTAGATATGGTAATTTTCTACGATACTGCATTTTTGGTTGTTTTCTATCCTGTGGATTGTGGATTTTCGTCTTTTTGGGGGCGGAAGGGGCGAGCCGAAATTTTTTGAAATACACTTGTTCAGGTTTGGTATCACAGGAGTCTTGGCAGAAAGTTTGGTTGCTCTAGCTCTTATAGTCCCTGAGATCCAGGCGTTCATTGTACGAAAAACCAAATCGACTCGATTTTGTGTGAGTGCGAAAGAGAGGGAATGATGTTTTTCGAAATGGTTTTTATCAATTGTGGCTATAATAATGATCCGATCCGATTCAGATTCGGGAACTTGATATATATATGGTTTTTCTTTATGATTCTGCATTTTTCGTTTTTTGTTATCTTCAAAATTGTGGACGCCACAGATGTGCGCCCTTTGTGGGGGCGGAAGTGGGCGAGGCGATATTTTGAAACACATTTCTAAGAGTGAGAGATCACATCAGTCTGGATAAAAAATTTAGCGGCTCTAGCTCTTATAGCCTCCGAGCAATGGGCGACTAACAAGACGGACGGACAGACAGACAGACAGACCAGACAGACAGACGGACAGACATGGCTATATCGACTCGGCTATTGATGCTGATCAAGAAATATATATACTTTATGGGGTCGGAAATTATTCCTTCTCTATGTTACACACATCCACTTTTACCACAAATACAATATACCCTTTTACTCTTCGAGTACGGGTATAAATAGGAGATCAGGTTTTATTGAAAAATGAAACAGGTCATAAGTTAGATTTCAAAAATACTGGACCATATAAGGTAGAAGGTATACGAGAAAATGATAATATAACAATTTAAAATATAAACGAGAGAGAACGTACGGAGTCGCTTCGAACACGACTCTACTTTTATACCCGTACTCAGTCAGTACACATGTGATTTATGTGGAATTTTAAAATGTTTTATCATTTTTTACATTTTACATTTTCTTGCTACATCTTTCATCGACATCTACATCTACATCATCTACATCAGTTCTCACAACAACACACGTACACTGCACGAGGCAGCATGTTTGAGCGTGAGTGTGCGTGTGAGAGAAGCTGCAGCAACAATCAACCCCAATAATTGACTTACTCTGCAAGAGGAGGGGGGGATTGCTGCTGAAAATTCATTTGATTATTGTGGCTACAATAATGATCCGATCTCAACCAAATTCAGGAATCTGGTAGATATAGTCATTCTCTACAATGCTGCATTTTTTTATTTTTTTCTATCTTCACAATTGTGGATTTTTGTCTTTTTGGGGGCGGAAGGGGGCGGGGCGAAATTTTGAAATACACTTGTTCAGGTTTGGTATCACAGGAGTATTGGCCAAAAAGTTTGGTTGCTCTAGCTCTTATAGTCTCTGAGATCCAGGCGACACAAAATACAAAAAATCCAAATCAACTCAATTTTGTGTGAGTGCGAAAGAGAGGGAGCGAAGTTTTTCGTATATTTGCCTCTATTGTGGCTATATTAATGATCCGATCCAATTCAGATTTGGGCCCCTGATAGATATGGGCTGTCTCTATGATTCTGCATTTTTAGTTTTTGTTATTTTTCAAAATTGTGGCCGCCACAGATGTGCGCCTTTGTGGAGGCGGAAGTGGCGGGGCGAAATTTTGAAACACTTTTCTAGGAGTGAGATATCACATCAGTCTGGAAATAAAATTTGATTGGTCTAGCTCTAATAGCCTTTGAGCAATGAGTGAAAACAAGACGGACGGACAGACATGGCTATATCGACTCGGCTATTGATGCTGATCAAGAATATATATACTTTTATGGGGTCGGAAACGCCTCCTTCTGTGTGTTACACACATCCACTTTTACCACAAATACAATATACCCTTTTACTCTTCGAGTACTGGTATAAAAAGGAAACGGATATGCAGTCACTTTAATCTGTGACTTGACAAAATACCTTGTTGCCATACCGATCAAAAACAAAAGTGCAAAAACAGTAGCTAAATCTGTATTTGAAGATTTTATTCTAAAGTACGGTCCAATGAAGACGTTTATTACGGACATGGGAACGGAGCATAAAAGTTCAATAATTGAAGATTTATGTAAAAACTTAAATATTCAAAACAATACATCCACTGCACATCATCACTAGACTGTAGGAGCCGTGAGGCGAAGCCACAGAACTTTTAATGAGTTCATACGCTCATACATCTCAACTGACAAAACAGATTGGGATGTATGGCTACAATACTTCGTAGTTGCTTCAACACAACCCCTCTATGGCACATGATTATTGTCCATATGAATTAGTTCTCGGTAAGACTTCGAACATACCAAAACATTTCAATAGCATAGATAGAATAGATCCAAGTTTTTATAATATAGATGATTACGCTAAAGAATCAAAATATAGACTAGAAAAAGCTTTTAAAAGAGCTAGATTAATGTTAGAATCCAAGAAACAGAAACAAAAAACGAGAAAGAACGTACGGAGTCGCTGTAAACGCGACTCTACTTTTTATACCCGTACTCAGTCAGTACACATGTGATTTATGTGGAATTTTCAAATGTTTTATCAGTTTTACATTTTTACATTTGTTTGCTGCATCTGTCATTTACATCTACATCAGTTCCCACAACAACACACGTACACTGCACGAGGCAGAGTCTGTGAGCGTGAGTGTGAGTGCGAGAGAATCTGCAGAGATTATCAACCCCAATAAATGAGTTACGTTGCCTGGAGAGGGTGGAAATTGCTGCTGAAAATTCATTTGATCATTGTGGCTACAATAATGATCCGATCTGAACCAAATCTGTTAGATATGGTAATTTTCTACGATACTGCATTTTTGGTTGTTTTCTATCCTGTGGATTGTGGATTTTCGTCTTTTGGGGGGGCGGAAGGGGGCGGGCCGAAATTTTGAAATACACTTGTTCAGGTTTGGTATCACAGGAGTCTTGGCAGAAAGTTTGGTTGCTCTAGCTCTTATAGTCCCTGAGATCCAGGCGTTCATTGTACGAAAACCAAATCGACTCGATTTTGTGTGAGTGCGAAAGAGAGGAATGATGTTTTTCGAAATTTTTTATCAATTGTGGCTATAATAATGATCCGATCCGATTCAGATTCGGGAACTTGATATATATGGTTTGAATTTATGATTCTGCATTTTTTCGTTTTTGTTATCTTCAAAATTGTGGACGCCACAGATGTGCGCCCTTTGTGGGGCGGAAGTGGGCGAGGCGATATTTTGAAACACATTTCTAAGATGAGAGATCACATCAGTCTGGAGAAAAAATTTAGCGGCTCTAGCTCTTATAGCCTCCGAGCAATGGGCGACTAACAAGACGGACGGACAGACAGACAGACAGACCAGACAGACAGACGGACAGACATGGCTATATCGACTCGGCTATTGATGCTGATCAAGAAATATATATTTTTTATGGGGTCGGAAATTATTCCTTCTCTATGTTACACACATCCACTTTTACCATTAAATACAATATACCCTTTTACTCTTCGAGGTACGGGTATAAATAGGAGATCAGGTTTTATTGAAAAATGAAACAGGTCATAAGTTAGATTTCAAAAATACTGGACCATATAAGGCAGAAGGTATACGAGAAAATGATAATATAACAATTTAAAATATAAACGAGAGAGAACGTAAGGAGTCGCTTCGAACGCGACTCTACTTTTTATACCCGTACTCAGTCTACACATGTGATTTATGTGGAATTTTAAAATGTTTTATCATTTTTACATTTTTACATTTTCTTGCTACATCTTTCATCGACATCTACATCTACATCATCTACATCAGTTCTCACAACAACACACGTACACTGCACGAGGCAGCATGTTTGAGCGTGAGTGTGCGTGTGAGAGAAGCTGCAGCAACAATCAACCCCAACGAAATTGACTTAGGGTGCAAGAGGAGGGGGGATTGCTGCTGAAAATTCATTTGATTATTGTGGCTACAATAATGATCCGATCTCAACCAAATTCAGGAATCTGGTAGATATAGTCATTCTCTACAATGCTGCATTTTTATTTTTTTTCTATCTTCAAAATTGTGGATTTTTGTCTTTTTTGGGGGCGGAAGGGGGCGGGGCGAAATTTTGAAATACACTTGTTCAGGTTTGGTATCACAGGAGTATTGGCCAAAAGTTTGGTTGCTATAGCTCTTATAGTCTCTGAGATCCAGGCGACACAAAAATACAAAAATCCAAATCAACTAGGATTTTGTGTGAGTGCGAAAGAGAGGAGCGAAGTTTTTTCGTATATTTTGCCTCTATTGTGGCTATATTAATGATCCGATCCTTCATTCAGATTTGGGCCCCCTGATAGATATGAGCTGTCTCTATGATTCTGCATTTTTTAGTTTTTGTTATTTTTCAAAATTGTGGCCGCCACAGATGTGCGCTCTTTGTGGAGGCGGAAAAATCAAGGGGCGAAATTTTGAAACACTTTTCTAGGAGTGAGATATCACATCAGTCTGGAAAAAAAAAATTTGATTGGTCTAGCTCTAATAGCCTTTGAGCAATGAGTGAAAACAAGACGGACGGACAGACGGAGAGACGGACGGACAGACATGGCTATATCGACTCGGCTATTGATGCTGATCAAGAATATATATACTTTATGGGGTCGGAAACGCCTCCTTCTGTGTTACACACATCCAATTTTTACCACAAATACAATATACCCTTTTTACTCTTCGAGTACTGGTATAAAAAGGAAACGGATATGCAGTACCCTTTAATCTGTGACTTGACAAAATACCTTGTTGCCATGCACCATTTCAAAAACAAAAGTGCAAAAACAGTAGCTAAATCTGTATTTGAAGATTTTATTCTAAAGTACGGTCCAATGAAGACGTTTTATTAGGACATGGGAACGGAGCATAAAAAGTTCAATAATTGAAGATTTATGTAAGAACTTAAATATTCAAAACAATACATCCACTGCACATCATCACTAGACTGTAGGAGCCGTGAGGCGAAGCCACAGAATTTTTAATGAGTTCATACGCTCATACATCTCAACTGACAAAACAGATTGGGATGTATGGCTACAATACTTCGTATACTGCTTCAACACAACCCCCTCTATGGCACATGATTATTGTCCATATGAATTAGTTCTCGGTAAGACTTCGAACATACCAAAACATTTCAATAGCATAGATAGAATAGATCCCCTTTATAATATAGATGATTACGCTAAAAGAATCAAAATATAGACTAGAAAAAATCTTTTAAAAGAGCTAGATTAATGTTAGAATCCAAGAAACAGAAACAAAAACGAGAAAGAACGTACGGATTCATGTTGTAAACGCGACTCTACTTTTATACCCGTACTCAGTCAGTACACATGTGATTTATGTGGAATTTTCAAATGTTTTATCAGTTTTACATTTTACATTTGTTTGCTGCATCTGTCATTTACATCTACATCAGTTCCCACAACAACACACGTACACTGCACGAGGCAGAGTCTGTGAGCGTGAGTGTGAGTGCGAGAGAATCTGCAGAGATTATCAACCCCAATAAATATTTTACGTTGCCTGGAGAGGGTGGAAATTGCTGCTGAAAATTCATTTGATCATTAAATTTACAATAATGATCCGATCTGAACCAAATCTGTTAGATATGGTAATTTTCTACGATACTGCATTTTTGGTTGTTTTCTATCCTGTGGATTGTGGATTTTGTCTTTTGGGGGCGGAAGGGGCGGGCCGAAATTTTGAAATACACTTGTTCAGGTTTGGTATCACAGGAGTCTTGGCAGAAAGTTTGGTTGCTCTAGTTCTTATAGTCCCTGAGATCCAGGCGTTCATTGTAGATCTGTCCAAATCGACTCGATTTTTGTGAGTGCGAAAGACAGGAATGATGTTTTTCGAAATGATTTTTATCAATTGTATATATAATAATGATCCGATCCGATTCAGATTCGGGAACTTGATATATATGGTTTTTCTTTATGATTCTGCATTTTTCGTTTTTTTTTATCTTCAAAATTGTGGACGCCACAGATGTGCGCCCTTTGTGGGGCGGAAGTGGCCGAGGCGATATTTTGAAACACATTTCTAAGAGTGAGAGATCACATCAGTCTGATAAAAATTTAGCGGCTCAGCTCTTATAGCCTCCGAGCAATGGGCGACTAACAAGACGGACGAGTTCAGACAGACAGACAGACCAGACAGACAGACGGACAGACATGGCTATATCGACTCGGCTATTGATGCTGATCAAGAATATATATACTTTATGGGGTCGGAATAATTCCTTCTCTATGTTAAATACACATCCACTTTTACCACAAATACAATATACCCTTTTACTTAAAAAGTACGGGTATAAATAGGAGATCAGGTTTTATTGAAAATGAAACAGGTCATAAGCTAGATAGGAAAAAATACTGACCATATAAGGCAGAAGGTATACGAGAAAATGATAATATAACAATTTAAAATATAAAATAAAAAAAGAACGTTTGGAGTCGCATTCGAACGCGACTCTAACTTTTATACCCGTACTCAGTCAGTACACATGTGATTTATGTGGAATTTTTAAAATGTTTTATCATTTTTGCAATTTTACATTAAAATTTCATTCCTTGAGAATCCATAATTTCATCGACATCTACATCTACATAATCTACATCAGTTTCACAACAACACACGTACACTGCACGAGGCAGCATGTTTGAGCGTGAGTGAAATGCGTGTGAGAGAGCTGCAGCAACAATCAACCCCAATAATTGACTTTACTCCGCAAGTGGAGGTGGGGGATTGCTGCTGAAAATTCATTTCATCATTGTGGCTATAATAATGATCCGATCTGGACCAAATTCGGGAATCTGGTAGATATAGTCATTCTCTACAATACTGCACTTTTTAGTTTTTGCTATCTTCAATATTCTGATTTTCGTCTTTTGTGGGGGCGGAAGGGCTCGGGGCGAAATTTTGAAATACACTTGTTCAGGTTTGGTATCACAGGAGTCTTGGCAAAAAATTAAAATGTAAAAAGCTCTTATAGTTTCTGAGATCCAGGCGACACAAAATACAAAACCAAATCGACTCGATTTTGTGTGAGTGCGAAAAAGAGAGGGAGCGAAGTTTTTTCGTACATTTACCTCTATTGTGGCTATATATTCGTGATCCGATCCGATTCAGATTTGGGCCCCTGATAGATATATAGGCTGTCTTTATGATTCTGCATTTTCGTTTTCTGCTATCTTTAAAATTGTGGGGGCCACAGATGTGCGCCCTTTGTGGGGGCGCAAGTGGGCAAACGAAATTTTGAAACACTTTTCTAGGAGTGAGATATAACATCAGTCTGGAAAAATTTGATTTGTATTCTAGCTCAAATAATTTATATCGTCCAATGGGTGAAAAACAAGACGGACGGACAGACGGACGGACAGACATGGCTATATCGACTCGGCTATTGATGCTGATCAAGAATATATATACTTTATGGGGTCGGAAATACTCCTTCTGTGTGTTACACACATCCACTTTTACCACAAATACAATATATCCTATTAAACTTCGAGTACGGGTATAAAAAGACAAAACATAAAGTACATAAGGATAGAAATTAAAAACTTTTTTACTTCATAATCCTTTCATTTTATTTTGTCATGGCCATGACAGTAGTTAAACAGAAGTAAGAGTCAAACCATGACTAAAGAATAAGTATATAGCCATGATACATTGAATTCATTCGGACAAAAGTAACGATCAACAAAAAAAAAGAAATAATAATAATACTAATAAAAAAAAATAATAAAATAAAAAATAAATATATATTATATACTAGCAAACCCGGCGAACTCCGTTTCGCCACCAGATCTTAAAAAATGTAACATTTTTTGTTTGGTGATTAAAAGATGAAGAAAAATTAAAAATACCAATACTCGAAGATAATAGGGTATATTGTATTTTTGTAAAAGTGGATGTGTGTAACACACAGAAGGAGGTTACAATAGACCCCATAAAGTATATATAGGTTTTGATCAGCATCAATAGCCGAGTCGATATAGCCATGTCTGTCCGTCCGTCTGTCCGTCCGTCTTGTTTTTCACTCATTGCTCGAGGCTATAAGAGCTAGAGCAACCAAACTTTTGGCCAAGACTCCTGTGATACCAAACCTGAACATATGTATTTCAAAATTTCGCCCCGATTTTCCGCCTCCACAAAAGACGAAAATCCACAATTTTGAAGATAGAAAAAAAACTAAAAATAGTCAGTATACTCGATAAATGCCCATATCTAAAAGGGTAAATTCCCGAATTTGGTTCAGATCGGATCATTATTGTAGCCACAATGATCAAAATGAATTTTCAGCAGCAATCCCCCTCCTCTTGCAGAGTAAGTCAATTAAAAAATTTTGATTGTTGCTGCTGCAGCTTCTGGACACGCACACTCACGCTCAAACATGCTGCCTCGTGCAGTGTACGTGTGTTGTTGTGAGAACTGATGTAGTGAGAACTGATGTTCTGTGAATATACTTGTTGCTATTGTAATGTCTTGTGCGGCGGCCGATGTTCACACTTCGTCCTTTAGGCATTTTGGACTGTGGACAGAGTGGTGAATTTAACCTCAAATGCACGATCTATACATAATTTACACAGTTCAACTTAGATATACCTTAAAGACAAATGCCTGCTGTTGAAATTGAATAAAATGTTCACAATACACGTGATTGATTCCAATTTAAATGTGAGGAAAAGAATAAATTTTTTTTATTATTTCGTTTTCACAGTGCTAAACACAATACCGGTTTGCATGCATTATGAAATTAACTGAGCAGAGAACAATGGGTAGCTGTCAAACAATGTATCACGCACCGGCGCACTGGCATCATACAATCGCTTGGCATTCCAATATGATCCCACTGTGAACTACAGTGATGATGAAAATTTAGATATTGGACCAATGACGACTATATTGCCGATATTGAAATGCGTTAAAGTTCAAAAAGAGAAACGGCTGGATTGTGCTGCGCAAGTGGAAAAGTCAAACTGGATGCATTACTTACACCACCACAGCCACTGAAACCATTGTTCGATGGAAGTGATCCCGATTCCAGCCATTTTCTTCAACACATCTTTGAATACAATAACTGCTTTCGCATGACTTCCTTTGGAGCTAATATCATTCGAGAAGGCGGCTTCATGCCGACTTGCAAGGTAAAAAAGATACAACACACATAACCAATCACTCACACCAACAATGAATTGAAACACGTAACAACTACATATACACCACACACTACACCATCACCATCACACGATCAGAAGTTACACCATATTCTTCAACAAATGATTGTTTGCAATTACAGATACAAGGACAAATATATCTTTTGCATGGTTCAATGGTGCCAACACCAGATGAACCGCATCAATTTCTGCAAATATATTTCATTTCGTCGATGGTGGATCAGCTGAGTGTTGCGGTGCAATATACAAGGGGAACACAACAGTTAAAGAGACGAATAATAATGCTGTGGTTAATATGTTCAAAACAGCATTGGAACGAATTCCATAGGATACGCACAAATTTGTCATAAGAGCGGATTGTACCCCAACAGGTAAAACATGTGCGAAGATTCAATGCACCCACCGTTAATGATGTTTGCTGCAATTATTGTTGGCGATCCAACTAAAATCGCGAGACATTGTCGTTCAGCGAAGAGCGCTAAATATCATGCATCGTATAAACGAACAATTCTGAGAATTATCAGAATTATGCTTGGTTATTCAACGACTAAAAATTCTTGCCGCAAAGAATAATTTACACGCACTGAATTTCAAAATTCAATCAAAATTGCTGACGATTTGGTGACATACAAATCTATTTGAATCCATAACAAATACCATATATATATATGACATGGCTATATCGACTCGGCTATTATTGATGCTGATCAAGAATATATACTTTATGATCTTCGGAAATTATTCCTTCTCTATGTTACACACATCCACTTTTACCACAAATACAATATACCCTTTTACTTTTTCGAGTACGGGTATAAATAGGAGATCAGGTTTTATTGAAAAAATGAAACAGGTCAACACATCCATGACAGTAGTTAAACAGTTAGTAAGAGTCAAACCATGACTAAAGCATAAGTATATAGCCATGATACATAGTTCATCGGACAATCAGTAGGTTTAGGTTAGGTTAAGGCGGTAGCTTTTTGGGTTTCCCCGCTCACTTGGTCAGTTAGTGGACCATTTGTGATTCCGCATGGGCGCGAGCCCCTTCTCCTGGCCCTGAGCCGTGGTGAGCAACTTAGTGCCGAGCTAAGGGCAGTCCCATCCGGTGGCTTGGATGTACTTGGACAGAGTCCTCGGTTTGATTGCTTTAAAGGTCCGAAATATCTGTAGAAAGGGGCCCTGAGGAACCGTAGTCTTCGGTTTCCCAGGGCCGGGCAGAGACAGAAGAAGTGATGAACTGAACTCCTCCTCCTCCTCGTCCCTACAACTTCTGCAGAAGTCGTTGTGAGGGATCGACAGTCGTGCAGCATGTGTGCCGATCTGCCAGTGCCCCGTTATGGCTCGGGTGACGGCAGAGCAATGTGCTCTGCTGAGTCTATAAAGCTCTTCCGAGCGCTTTTTCGAACGATTTGGCCAAATCGCTCTTGAAGTTCTGCATGTGATGGTCAGCTGCCATCGCCTGTCAGCAATTTGCTCGAAAGCCTCGTGTGTTAATAGCCTGCACGTAGCTAGAGGCATTGCCACTTGCTGCCTCTCCGGAAGGAGAGGTACAGTAGTGCCCCGCCTAGCTAGCTCGTCGGCGGCATCGTTCCCGACAATGTCCCTATGTCCAGGGACCCATATTAGGGAGAGATTTAGCTGCTCTGCGGTCTCATTTAGAGACCTGCGACAGTCGTTTACGGTCGTTGAGTTCGACGAAATAGAGCCAAGAGCCTTTAGGGCCGCTTGGCTGTCGAGAAGACGCACACCGAGTGTCCGTCTAAAGATAGTTTGGAGACGATGGAAATGGCCTCCTTTATGGCTAAGACCTCTGCCTGGAACACGCTGCAGTGGTCCGGAAGTCTGAAGCAGAGACTGATGTTGAGCTCATCGCAGAAGACGCCCCCTCCCACGCGGCCGTCTAATTTTTGAGCCATCAGTGTAGAAGTGGATCGCATTCGCGGGTCCAGGTTCGCCCCTCTCCCAGTCCCTCCCTGTGTGGGATGGATACCTGGAAAGGCGTCGAGAGGTAGTCACTTGGGATGCAGTAGTAGTCTGTCCTCTGAAGTTGCGGGAGTTTTATTAGTATTCCCGAATGGCCAACCGTGGTGGTTTTCCACAGATTGGATTCCCTCATTCTAAGGGCGGAGAGTGTTGCAACCTTTTTCCCCATAAGTTCTACAGGTAGAAGGTACAAACAACATGGTATCGAGGGCTTTTGGGGTAGTGCGAAGTCCGCCAGTTATGCATAGCTCTGCCATGCGTTGGACTCTTGTGAGTTTGTCAAGACAAGTTTTCTTGTCAGGGCTGGCCACCAGACCACTACCCCCGTAGATCAGGATTGGTCGTATGATGGCGGTGTATAGCCATCGGACTATGCACGGGGTCATGCCCCACTTTAGACCGATGGTTTTCTGCAGGTGTAGAGGGCTACTGTGGCCTTCTTCACCCTGTCCTCTATACTCAGCTTCCAGTCGAGCTTCCTATCGAGGATGAGGCCAAGGTATTTGGCCTGGTTGCTGAAAACTAGCGGCTCTCCGCATAGTTTCGGTGGGGGTAAGTGTCGGAATCTTGTATTTCCTGGTGAATAGTACAAGTTCCGTCTTTGATGGGTTAGCGCTTAGCCCACATTTGGCCGCCCATTCGGACAGTTTTGTTAGAGTGCTTGTCATGCACTCGCAAAGGGTCTGTGGAAACTTCCCAGAGAATGCTATAGCGACGTCATCCGCATACGCCACCACGCGGCATCCACCACCCTCTATCTCCCGCAGCAGTACATTCCTGCTACGTTCCATAGAGGGGCGAGCGGGACTCCGCCCTGCGGGTGCCTCTGTTGACAAACCTGGTAGATGTTGACGTCCCCAGTGATGCCTCAACGGTCCTGCATTGCAGCATCTGATCGATGAGACTCACCGTCCGGGAGTCAACCCCCAGGTCAGTCAGTGCTCTCGTGATGGCGGACGGGATGATGTTATTGAAAGCCCCTTCAATGTCAAGGAAGGCTACCAGGGTATACTCCTTTGCAGCTGAGGGACGATTCGATGATCGATGTGATCGCGTGTAGGGCCGTTTCGGTGGATCTTCCCCTCCGATAGGCATGTTGAGAATCAGAGATTTGATTCGGCGATATGGTCGCCCTGAGATGCAGACTTAAAAGCCGTTCCATCGCCTTCAGGAGGAAGGACGACAGGCTAATTGGTCTGAAATCTTTGGGGGCAGTATGCGAGGGCTTGCCTGCCTTGGGTATGAAGACAACTTTGGCTCGAAGCCATGTCTTTGGATTTGTCCGTGGGGAGAAAATCCTCGTAAATCCGTTTGAGCCAATTTATGGCTCTTTGTCCGGCTTGGATCAGCTGGGCTGGGATGATGCCGTCTGGTCCCGCGGATTTGTAGGGCTTGAAGCTTTTTATAGCCCAGGATATATTCTCCTGACTTAGCAGGTTCAGAATGGAGCCTGGGACGTTAGAGGGATGCGCTCCGTAGGTTGGCCTGTTCACAGCGCATCCGGGAAATGTGTACTAAGAAGGAGGCTTAGCGACTCGGAACTGGATGTCGTCCAGGTCTGGTCGGCCTTCCTCAAATACCCCAAAGTTGGGGTTGATTTCGAGAGTACTTTGCGTAAGCGCGAGGCTTCGGAGTTACTCTCGATTTCGGTGCAGAACTGGCGCCACGACGCGCGTTTGGCTTTCCTGAGTTTTTGTTATAGGTCGACAGACTTGCCTTGTATTCGGTCCAGTTCTGTTCAACGTTAAGAGCTTTCGCTTTGTTCAAAAGTCTCCGTGAGGATCGCCGGAGCTCTCCCAGCGTCGGAGTCCACCATGCCGGTTTCTTCCGACCTCTGGTTTTGCGGGTGGGCAGGCTTTGTCTACGCTGCGTTGCAGGCGTCGGTAAAACCTTTACCAGACGAGTCGTGGTCTCCCCTGAAATCCTCCCCTAGGTGGTGTCTCGGGGAGAGTTTGGCAAAGAAGGTTCACATAGCGAGTCCAGTTTGTCCTCCGGAGGTTACGGAACTGGGCTGGTCTCGGTATGGTGAACGTAAAAGACAGTTTCTACGTACCTGTGGTCCGAGAAGGAGTGTTCTTCAGGACCCTCCAGGATACTATATTATCCTGCAGCGTATGAGAGGCAAGCGTAAGGTCCAGGACCTCCCTTGCGATTCTTAATAATGAAGGTGGGGTCATCCCCGGTTTAAGATGACCATCTGTGTGGTCAGTAAGTAATTAAAAGGGACTCACCCGTTCGTTCGTGTCGGTGCTTCCCCATACTGTGGTGAGCGTTGGCGTCGCATCCCACTAAAGGCCGATGTCCTTGGCCTAGCGCCCTCAATGTCTGGCTGGTCGTGACCCATATACGCCGAGCAGATTGAGCGCTCCTGGCCTTCGAGGCTCACCGCCGTGTGGTCTTCATTGCTGAAATTTGGGAGCAAAATAAGTGCAGTTCTCTTTTGCAAGAATGCAGGTGCGTATTTTACCTGGGGAGTCAGCTAAGTAAAAACATAGTCAGGGTCCTCAACCCGGAGACCCTGTTTCCGAGGATCCAGGGTTCCTGAATGAGGACTATGTCGGCCCCACCTTGGCTGCGCAGTAAGGCAGCGCATGCTGCCCACAATGGTGGAGTTTTATCTGCAGGAGTGTCAGGGGACATTCCTGAGACACGCCTCCACCACTGTCGTGTCGACGCGTCGCTGTCGGGGGAGTCGTCGTCCTCCCCGACGTCGATGCGTCCGGAGACCTCTGGCCAGGTCGCTCGCGTCGGACTCGTAGCGATCTGGGATATCGTCTGATATCGCAGACGCCACGTCCGACGCCTCGGGTTGGCTTCCGGGACTTCCCGAGATCTGGCTGGACCTGCCTTCCCTTCGAGTCGTTTTTGTAGGGGACTATGGTCACCTTACGGTAGCTCATAGTCCACCACTCCAGACGACTCTCCGAAAGGGCGCTAGCGACTCCTCGTTCAGGACGAGGATAATCTGTCGCCTCTGTCCTGCGACCTCCTCGACCTTGGCCACCTTCCAATCGGCTGTAGGAAGGGGGGGACCTGCAGAACCTTGAGAATCTTCTCAGGTTCTGCAGGTTTGACCGACACTTACCACGCTCGGGCCCCTCGGTCTGCTTGGGACGTCTTCCCATCGTACGGCCTCCAGTTTGGCTCCCGGATAAACTTCCTCGAGCGCGCCACCGCTTCATACGGGCCGCCGAGCGCTCATCTTGGCAGGCGATGGCTTTCACCATGCCCTGATGCCACCCGGCGTCCTCACATTTGGGCGGGGGTCCACCGTTCTCGGAGAGTTCCTCCAGGAAGCGGTCCTGGGCTCCGCGTCCACCAGGTGCCACTTGTCACGGGGACATTACCGTCCTTGGCGCCCCTATCCAGGACGCCAACTAGGGCCCCCTCGCCACCTCCGCAAAGACCTATTGGTCAGGTGCGTCTTCACCCGCTTGGCTTGCTGGGCTTGGCCTGGCTGTGTGGCGTGGTCTTCCGCCGAGCGTTGCCGCTTGTTCGGGGCTTGGCTACTCCCCTTTCCGGATTTGGCTGGTTTGAAGTCTGGGATGATTGAGCTGGCCCAAAGCCTCTGCTCCATCCTTCGCCGATGCCACAAACGCCGGATCGTCGTTGGCCAGTATGAAGGCAGCGCGCCTCCTGTCCTGGTAGGACGGCTTACCTGCTTGGCTTGCAGACCCGCCGCCTGCCGGGGTTGCCCGGGGTTTCCACGGTCGCGAGGCGCTTACCAGCCGCGATAACGCTCTGCTTGCAGCCACCCCGATGACCGGTTTGACCCCGGTGCCCTAACGTGGATGGGCCCGATTGGCTTATCGGAGCCCTCCCGCAGCGGATTCTGCTGGAAGACGGTGGACCGACTTAGTCTCCTTCCCCGTCTTCTTTGGACCTGGTTTCCCAGGCGTTGATGTAGAGGGATGGTCTTGTTCCTCCGGTACTTTAGAGGAGTACCGAGCTCCTTTGCGGTTTGTTTTTTTAATGTTTAAATGATTTTGGCATATTTGGTCCCACGAGTAGGCGGGAAGGGGTTAGTCACCCGAGGCATAGCCCGCGTGCCCCGGGAAGCCTGATTTAAACTGGAGGTCGGCAGGTATCCAGAGTTCGCATACTAACGACCGAGCACCCCTCGGCCACGCATCCATCAGCGCATGCTGTTCCGCCTAGGATTGGGGTAATTTACACTGAGAGTTTTCTTCTCTCCGCCCGACTACCATTAGCCAGCATCCGTGGCAGAGACCTGACCGTACCAAAGGACCTGTTACCAGCCGCCCTCACGGGAGAGTATAGTCGCACTTCCACTGGTGTGTGTACAGTTACGGCAGGTGATGGACCGCCCGCGATTCCCACTGCGTCATAGAGCTGGGCGTGGCAGAATCGGGTTGGGGCAAGCCCCAGCCCCAGGCAACCCTGCCCGTCCGGAGTACAGTGATCGCGGGTCGGACCGGCATCCGTGATTCCCCTGTATCACCAAGTGGCTGACGGTCCGGACAATCAGTAACGATCAACAAAAACAAAATAATAATACTAATAAAAAAAAAAATAATAAAATAAAAATAAATATATATTATACTAGCAAACCCGGCGAACTCCGTTTCGCCACCAGATAACTTCGTTTTTATGTAACATTTTTGTTTGGTGATTAAAAGA